>CM050908.1:7922500-8227500 GCA_027726005.1 Juncus effusus
TTTGATGAAGTTTGGAATTAGAAAAGATTCCTCAATGAGTGAGATTGACAATGCATGATATGTTTTTTGTTTAATAAAAAATTATGAGAAGTAGACCTTCAACAAGTCATGTTAGAACATAATAAAACCAAAAAATTATCCATACATGAGAGGCAAGTTTTGGGAGTTCATTAATAAAATTAAAAAATTACAATATTTTAGACTTGATATATTTATACAATATACAGGTCAGAACTCATTTTGCGAGGCCAAATTGGAAGAGGGTTTTTTCAAGAGTTTGTTCTAAACACCCAAATGCTAAGATTGGTTAGTATTAAAACTCAAGAATCTAAATTATTTGAAAATATATTATCATGATATTAATTATTATAAACATTTTTTCAGGTGTATTCTATTGTGGAGCTCCAATCTTGGCACAGGAATTAAGAAAACTTTGTTTTGAGTTCAACCAAAAAGGAACTACAAAATTTGAGTTTCATAAGGAACACTTTTAAACTATATAATATAAAATATAATCATCTTTATGATTATAATGTATATACTTCTTTCATTTTCATTCCCCTGATTTTCTGGGATAGGGGATATAGGAGATAGAGTATAGAAGAAAAATATATGAAAAAAATAAAGACGTGGAGCTTGATTATTGGATTGGTTGAGAAAATATATACAGTGGTTGGATATGTAAGATATGATCTTTCTTCTAGAAGGTCTAACCTTGCAATTTATTTTCTTGTTTTTATAAGTAAGATTTGGCAACAATAGAATTTTGAAACAATTAAATAATAATTGTACATGTGACTCGACATTTATAAAATAGATTGGTCGGTATAAATTAAGATAAGGAGAATAAAAATGATTAGTTTATAATTAAGAGTTTTATTAGCAAATAATCAATAATAAATTAAGAGTTGGAGAATTATGGTTACAAAATGGGGCCTATAAAATATTGGCAAGAAATATATTTTTCCTTGGTCGTTGAGACGTCTAAGTTGAAAATTATACACATTCAATTGCAATAATAATTGCATGATAATACATGTCATATTATGATAATACATATCATATTAAAAAACATTTTAAATTATGATTCTATGATTGTGGAATAGACTACAGCCATCTGAGCCTGCATTATATAAACTTTATATTGTTCTTTTCTTTCTTCACCTTCTTAGGTGTCGAATAATAATATTTTTGTCAAAAAAGTATTGTAGAAGTAACTAAAAACTCATTATTCAAGCCTTCCGAGAATTAGTGAAAATGAATATAATTGTATCAGGCCTTTTAAGGTTGGACTGACTGAGCTAGTTTTTATTTAGGGCCCAAGTATAAAAAATAAATAACAAAAAATATCAATGAAAATCAGATCCATATTAGACCTAATTTAACAGGCTAAGAAGCCCAAATTTAATGAAGCAGACCTTAATCTGTCTATAATTAAATCTAACCTGATCAATCCATTTATATAGGAAGAGACAATCACCCCTAACAAACCTCATTTATTAATCCGAAGACCCCAACGGTCAACTACCTCTTCAATCCTCACCGGCTCAACATAACTTTAAGAGCATCAGATCATATTTTTGCCATAAAACCCCAAACGCCCTCGAAGGACTTTCGAGTCGCACACATTTGTTGGATCTTTTGTCTCACTGAGCTCAAAATTTTCAACAATGGAATCTTACAAGATGAAGAAAGAACAAGAGAAACCGCTTTCGATCCTCTCTCCCTCTCCTCAACCTTCAAACGATCCCTCTTTCTCCTCTCCTACAAAACTCCACGTCAGAGCCCGCCATGTCATCATCTTCTTCCTCATCCTAATCCTGATTCTCTCTCTCATAATCCTTATTCTTTCTTTCACCCTCTTCAAAATAAAAGACCCATCACTTGCCATGAATTCTGTTTCAATTCATAATTTTAGTCTAGACCTATCCATTAATCAACCAAACCTCATATCTGCTAATCTAACTCTCATCTCTGAAATATCAATCAAAAACCCTAACATAATGTCCTTCAAATTCAATCAAAGCGTAACGAAATTTTACTCTGACAAAGAAATGGTCGGGCTGGCATACGCGCCAGCTGGTGAAGCTGCTGCGCGAAATACTGCACGAATGAATGTAACAGTCGATGTGTTGGCTGATCGAATTATACTGGACACTAATATAACGAATAATATTTTGTTTAATGGCGAGTTGGATTTGAGGAGTTATACGAGTGTTAGTGGTAGAGTTAATGTGATTGGTTTGTACAAGAAGGATTTGAAAGTCGGGTTGAGTTGTAATACCACGTTACATGTGTCAATTTCTGAAGTGGCCGTTAAGTGCACGACTTGTGTGGCCGATGAATTAAAAGGAGCTGACAATGGAAATGAAGGAGATTTTAAAAGATGAAAGTAATATTTTCTTTTTTGTATTATATTGCTGCTATGTTGTGAGGGATTTTTTTGTTTAATAGTGTTGAGATTATTATCGATTTGATTTTCTTTTTCTAAAATTAGTGCTGAGGTTTGCAAAAGCCTAAAGAGAGAGAGACTGAAAATTGTGAGAAGATGAAAATTCTTGTGTATTATATTCCTATGTCGTGAAGGATTTTTGTTGTTTATAGTGATAGCATAGAAAAGATAATTTGTATGTTATACCATGAATTGAGATGTAAATATTTTTAAATGTTAGATTTACAGTGAGGTTTGGTTTAAACAGACTTCTGAAGAACTGGAATAAGATTCCCGGTTTTGTAAACTCTCAAATTGAAAAGAGCGTTTTAGGCTGGGCTGTTTCATTTATAGCCCACTACAAGTATATACAATCCAGTCCATAGTTGTTAAATATTCGAAGAAAATTGAGCCCACTGCTCAGTGATTGTCCATGTATACCGTGCTGTTTACGGCAAGTAGGAATGAACTTGCAGAAAAATGCACTCAAATTCAAATTTCAAAGTTTGAATTTTATCGTCTAATGCCTAACTAGTAGGATAGGAGACTATGTTGGCCTTGAACATGAATAGAATTTACGTGGTCAAAACTCAAAAAAGCTCTGAAAAAGGAGCATGTCTGGCTCAAAAAAAAGGAAGATGAATTCGTTTGGAAAAGTACAAGAAAATTATTTGAGTTGGAGAGTTATGACTATGAGAAAAGATTACATAATTTATTTCATTGTCATAAATAATAACTGCGAAGCCAATTATATAATTCTCCTAAACTTGGTAAGTATTTTATTGAGCAAATCGTAACAATTTTTAGTAAAAAATCAAATGATTTAAAAGCATGTAACTTAAAAGTTACAAGATAAGAAAAAAAAAATAGGTCAAAAGTCTACAAAAAATGTTGAATGGAAGTTAGAAGTGGTGAGCTAGGGACAAGGAACACGCGTGTTGCCCATTTCAACACACAAAGAAAGAAAAAAGAGAAAAAACAAAATGAGAAAAAAAGATGGAAATATGACTTTGAAAAAAGAAGAAAAGTAGATTGTTCATCTTAAAGAGGGTCTTTTTAGTTTTTTTTTTTTTTTCCAAGTAGAAATATTTTTTACAAGGTTCACTTAAGCATCCAATGCATACTCTTTTTTTGGAAGCTTAGTTCCAAATTTCTAAGACACTTTTTGACCTTCTTCAACCATAAAGATTTTTCTTTATCTATTAAACAATGATATATAACATGCTGATATCACATTATATAACAAGCTGTTGCACTTAATTATTATTTACAAATTGTCTAATTTCTATATGATTTAAATATCCAAAACATCAAATCGATCGTACTACCGACAAAATTTCCTCGTAAGGTACCGAATTGATGGATCAGATGTTAGGAACAGAAGCCTCTTTGGCCTAGAAATACAAATTTCATAGATAAAGGTTCATCCTTCGACTCTTAGCTTATGTGATACGGTTTGAGTGGCCAACTAAAATATTCGAAGAAACTTAGGAAAATACTAAAATATTCAATTAATATCTTAAAACCTAATACTTAGTACTCATCATTAATTTAATATGTACATATCATATGAATCAAAATCCCTGATATTTATGAAAGAAGCCATTTTTCAAAATATATAAAGCTCTTCATGTTTTGTATAACATCAAATGAATAATAATTCCAAATATTGGACCTTTAATATTTATTAATTATTGTACCCAATTAATATAACAATTAAGACAAAAAAAATGAATACCAAGGGTGATATAGCTTATTAGCTTGTTACATAAATAATACTAATTTCTAATAACCATAATGTAATGATGATACCAAACTGGTTATAAGAGGTAGGCTCATCTTTTTCATTTTTAAATGACATGAAAACAAAAAGAAATGAAGAAGGCCATGCTTAAAACCCTAACTTTGGATTCGCTGCCAATTATGCTGACCATCAAATCTAAAGTTATGATATCCTTCTCAACTTTCGAGGTTTGTTGTAATGGTTTTTATTTTCCTTTTGGAAAAGAATTTTAAGCTAATTCTTTTGCTTTTCAGATTGTTGAAAGACATGCCCTCTTTTTTTGGTTAATTAAAAGAAGAGTGAAACATGGGCAGAAAAAGATTATCTTTTTCTTTTTAGTTTCTAGCTGTCGCTCTCTCTTTTTCTTTTCTTTTTAAAACAGCGATTCTATTTTTTGTCAAACCTTTTTCGTTTTTTAGTCAACTCAAATGAAAACAACCAAAAAATACATTCATCCAAAATATTGACAAATCTAAGTTTTTATTTCTCAAGTGAATTTACTAGTCTATAATACATCTAATAAGTTCAAATTCAATCAATGGCCAACTTATTCACAGATACATCTTGCCACAAAATAGTTTGAACTTCTAGCTATATTATTACATATGTTTAAATTCTTAGGGGTAAAATTGTTATGGTTAACAATTTAACATCACAGTTAGCTCCCAAAGTTGTTTCAAGAGAAGATCATAAATCAATGAATTATATTTCTTACAATGTGTTAAGTTGCATGTGGTCATTTATAAAAAAAAATTAGTCATGAACTTGTACTTCATCATTTCTCCATTTGCTAAAAAAAAAAGCTTCAATTAATGACAAAAAAAATTCTATTTGGAATGATTTTTTGCATTTGGACCCACGAGGGGAGAGAAAAAAGCAAAAGCAAAAGGCTGCGTGAGAGAGAGAAAAAAAATAATGGAAAGATAACACGAATTCCGATGCAAAATAAGAATCATTCAGATCTTTGTCTTTTCCGACTAAAAAAAATAAATCGAAAGAATAAAATTATAAGATGATCATAATAATAGTATAATTTTATAGATTTTCATTCCAACATTGTCAAAACTCAAAACTCAGAAACTTGTTTACGTTTTCACCAGCATTTCTAAGGAAGGTTACATCATTCTATTTTTCATTTGCAAACATCATATAATCAACTTTATCAAGCTGATCAAAGTAATTTATATCAATTATTCAAAATTTAATAAAAATTTACATTTCAAAAATTCAATACAAATTTTCATAAATGAAAAATAAAAGGTCGTGCAAGAGACAGGGGCAGCATGGGGCAGTACCTAATTCTGGTACAAAATATACCAAAAAAAAAAGTAAATAGCAAAAAGGAGAAAAAGAATGACAAAAGTGAAAAGAGTAAACAAACAAATAAATAAAAATTAACTTTAATATTATCTACCACGCTTCTACAACATCTAATAATACAAATAAACTTTTCACACAAAATACTTCCTCTTCTTTTTCATTGTCTTTTCCAAATTTAATTTCCTCCATTGTTCTAAGAAAAAAAATCTGAACAAAAGATGGCGGAAATTCTCTCTATATAGTGACCCGTTTGCCTTCTCCCGGGTCACTTCTTGACCGTACAAGTGGTGCTTCACCTGCCATTAAATTAATAGAAATTCAAAACATTGAAATTGGGTAATTCATTTATCTATTTATATTCATTAATAACAGCAAGAAAATATAAGTTAAATTGGAACTAAAGTACGTACACATCATCATAACTCACAATGCGCAAGAATATATTTGAATTTCCAAGTATGAGTACTTATTGCACCTATTTTTCAGACATTTAATTTCACGACGTGTTATAGATGAAATAAATCCTACCAAAAATGATACCAAAATGAAAATGCCATGAACGTAATTTTTTCTTTGTGACGTAGAAAAATAAATGATAAAAGAAAATACGTACCGTTGTTAAAGGAACGTTTGCAGTGAGCAATGGCGCCTTGAATTCCATCTTCTTTCTCTACTAAACTATCATCTCTTCTCCCCGGAAAAAACACCGGCGCCGCCGGCGACCGGACAGCCGCCACCGACGAGGCCGACCGACTCTTCCTCAGCCTTCTAGTCACCAACTTCTCACCAAACCCTCTTGAGACCTTAACGTAAAACGGCTTGATTTTACTCAAATACTTCTGTATTGCATGAGAGGATAGTTTCTTCTCTTCCTGACACGGCGACCCAAAATCGAGATAAAGTTTACTTGACAAGGATCTTGCACTGTTGGAGCTCCTGGAACTGTTATCGCGTTGGAACAGAGAGAAGAGAGGCCCCTCTGTTTTGGATTCAGATTCCGATTTCGATCTCAGCTTCTTTGAACCTAATTTGAAAACGCGAAATTTACTCGAGCCGTCCAGTATCCGTCTCTCCGATCTTATCTCCGACGAACTATTCAGAGAAAACAAAGCGCTCTTGAAGAACAAATCGTTAAACTCAGTTTCCGATTCCGACTCTGATTCGGTGAGACTCCTCTGTTTCTTCTCCTTCTCTCCGTACAGCGAAACCGGGAAAATAAGATCGAAGAATGGTCCCTCGTCATCAGTTTCTCGTGTGTCAGTAGATGGCCGAAACAGGCTCGCCGGAACTCCGCCGCCACCGGCGGCACGGATCGTCTTAGACCGTTTTACTCCCCGGTCTCTGCCACCTTTACTACTAACCAAGAACCCCAAAACCTTCATTCTTGCTCCTTCCTTCCTTTCTTCTTCGATTCAGAGAGCCACAAGGAGAGTTGAATGTTATGATTTATAGGAAGAAAGATTGGTGTAGTGAGATTAATATTGGAGCGGGTTAAATCACGAGGATTTGACAAGTGGGGCAGACTCATTGACTATTGCTATAACGGGTCCACGTATTTACTAACCAAACGAAAATTTTGGTTTGAAAGATAACCGTTGGATGCTCATCTAACGGCGGAGATTGTCTCAACGTGTGAGCACTGTTTTGATTAGATTGATTATTGTGATTAGGAGGGTAAATTATGTTTTAAGTCTAATAACACGAAGCTTCGTAAAAGGCTGTGGAAAGAGAAGAGAAAGAAAAGATGGAGACAAAGGCTTTACTTTTCTGTTCTTACTCCACTAAAATCATTTCAGGTACAATTCCAGCATCATCACACTTATCTTTTCTCATTATTTATTCACTGCAATCACACCATCATTTTTCATATATATACCCCTGCAAAATATAAAATAACACAACTCATTTACTTTCACTGCAATCACACCATCATATTTCATATATACCATTCAAAATGTCAAAATAAACACATTTTTTACGGAGTGATGTGAAGATGTGAAGAGACTTGACACTGACACATAAAATGATGGCAATAATAAGCTTAGTCTTGAGTCTGTATGATGTGTGGAGTGGCTCGAGCAAGACCTGAGCCATGAAGTTTGAGCGAACTCAAGTGCATTCTTTGGCTCGACAGTCTATGCAACAATCTGATTCTCGTACGATTTTTATTTATTACATTTTGACCGTTTACTGGAGTTCCCTTGGCGCCAACATGGATACGTTTTACTTACTAATGATGTTTGAAGTGTCCTTTTTTACTGTTTGAAGAAATGACTATTTCACCAGAAATTGTTAGGTTTCTATTTTGCCTACCATTTTGTTCAGATAAATATATAATAATATACAGTGAATATACATTGTTTATGAAGATTAATCTACCGGTTGAGTGACGATTGGAGTTTCTAGAGAAATAAAAAGTGTGCAACAAGATAGCTCGAATAAGAAAGAAGCAAAATAAAAAGGGGGCCCAATTGAACTAACACCTAGAGACATAGAATAATATAATTTCTCTATCATTCTTATTCGATTTGGTTGTTGTCACAGTGACAGATGCCGAACTGAACATATAAAAACTAAAAAGAGACAAATTTGCACCCTCATAAAACAACAAACTCCAAAAAATTTGTTTCATGGTTTTATTTAATAAAATTTGCTAGCTTATTCATTAAAAACGAATAAGAACGGAATTAAAAATTACGCTAAATAGTAAATTCCAAAACAGCCGTCAGAATGAAAAGACAGGTTAGTAGAATGATTTGATATTCGTGCAGAAATGCACGAACTATTAAATGCTTAGACAAGACAAGTTTTCACGTTTGTTTTTGGTGCATTAACAAAAATCCTCTGTGCATGAGTCAATCAATATAACAAGTCTTTTCTGTACCAGTTTTGTCTTCAAAGGACAAAACACAAAACAAAGCTTTAGCCTCTAGGCCCAAGTACTGTTGAAATTTAATTATCCAATGAACCTTTGCTTTGATAAAGATAATTAAACAAAATTTCAATGTATCATCAAATCTAAAAGAACTTTACAAAAATGGGTATCCAAAATTCAAGGCACAGCCCTTCCTTCCTTTTGAAGTGATTCTACCAAAGCCCAATTGATCCAAATCATTCAGGCCCAAATTAAAAAAAGTTCTCTAAGCTGGGCCGAACTTACAAGAATGCACCTAAAATTTGACCCCAAAAAAACAAAATATTTCTCAGTTGAATATTTCATTTCATGTTTGCTAATAGAATTGAGGCATAATTGATTTCTTTCATTAGGCTTTAATTAGTCAGTCTCAGAACATATCAAAATATAAACTTGCATTTTGCATACTTCGGCCAAATACAAACAAATTGATTACACATAAGACTATTTTTATTTGCAAATAGTAGCAATCAATCAATCATGAGATGAGATAATTCCAAATACCAGATCAAATCAATCCAAAAAGAAACTTAAAAAAAAAAACTTCACAAAATCACAAACCTAATCTGAGATCCAAACCCACCATCTCATCATCGTCTCCTCCGATCCGCCGCAAACTGCGCGAGCGGCACGAGCTCCGAAAGCGGGGTCGACAACGGCGTCGGCATGGGACTTGTCCGGCAAACCGGGCAGGAAGCATTCAACCTCAGCCATGCGTCAATACACATCAAGTGGAAGTAATGCCGACAATCCGGCAGCATTCTCAGCATCTCATTCTCTCTGTACTCACACAAACAGATCGAACACGTCGTCTCCCCTCCGTTTTTAGAGGAAAAAGGGAATTTGGGGTAAGATCCGATCGCGGCGGGGTCTAAACCCGTCGGGGAACACGCGTGTCCGGCGATCTGGTTTTCTTCGTCGGATTCGTCCTCGGCCACGAAGATTATCCGCGGTAGAGTCATATTAGGATTAGTATTTCCCGTACTGCTGTTGATGTTCAAACTACTGGTACGGATCCGGCGGCGGCGGCGGAAGCAGAGGTAGGCGGAGATGATGACGGAGGAGAGGAGTAGGAGGAGGCCGACGGCGATGGCGATGGAGTAGCCGAGGCCGAGGGAGCCGAAACTGGCGGCGAAACTCGTCGGCGGCGAACCGGAGACGTCGGGGGAGGAAACGGCGGACATGTTGGAGATGGAAAGGGAAAAAGGAGAGCATGGTTGGGGAGGAAATGGAGACGGATAAGGAGGGGAAATGGGTGGTGGTTTTCTGCAGGGTTGGAAGAAGGTGGTTGGCTGAATTTAATGCTGGAGCTGGACTGAGAGGGAAGGAAGAGAGGAGTTTGAGAGGGAGCGTGAGATTTGGAAATATGAGACGTGGTTTAGCGAAGTATGTTTCACTGACGTGTGGGGCCGACTCAGTAAATTAAATAATTTGATATTTAGCGGGCAGTTAATGAGGGTTTATTGGGCCCAGACAATGTGGCCCGTCTGGCCATTTGTGTTTGAAATTTTGTAAACAGTTTCATGATGATAAGTATTTAAAGATGATGTTCTTTTTTCGTGGTCTCTTTGGGCCCATTTGCAAAAAAATATGAGAAAAGATTGGAATTTTTATATATTTATAATTCATCTATTTGCAAACAGTTCATGATGTAACGAATTTTAAAGATGGTTTTCTTTTTTTTTTCCTTATTTTTTGGGAGCCATTGGAAAAAATGTGAAAAGGTTGTCATTTTCTTATATTATAAATGGAATATCTTTCACGCATACAAACATAAACAAATTCTCGTCCCCTCATATAGACAAAAAAAATAATAAATAAATATACAATAAGTAGTGAAAATTAGTAAAATAAATACTCTAATTAGCCATTTATTCAAACAAAACTTGATTAAATAAATTGTAATTACCCACATTCAAGCCAACTAATCCCCCGCTTTTTCTCTAATTCCATATTTTCTAATAATTCAAAAATATAATTAGCATCATTTCTTCTCCCTGATAAAACATAAGTCTCACCAAGCATTTTATAATTAGCAGCATTTTTAGGCTCCAATTTTAACAATTTATTTGCCGCTAATTCCCCAATTTCTATATCTCCACTAAATCTCGAATTATTCAAAAAAATTCCCCAAATTTTAGGGTTATTTCCGTATTTTTCAACCCCTTGTTTCAAAATACCGGACGCATCTGCAAAATTGCCAGCACGAATTAGGGTTTCTATTACGCACGTAAAATGTTCGATTTTTGGTTCGAGTCCGTATTTTTCTCTCATACTTACGAATAAGTCCTTGGCCTTTTCTACATTTCCAGTATTTCTACAGGCAGATAATAATGCGAGAAATGTGAATTCATTCGGCCTTATTTTTGTTTTTATCATTTTTTCAAATAAATTAAAAGAGTTTAATATATCTCCATTTAATGCATAAGCTTGTATAATGGAGCTCCATGAAATTTCGTCCTTTTGTGCAATAAGATTAAATATCTTGATTGAATCCTCAATTTTCCCACATTTGACATACATGTTAATAAGCGAATTCATAATTCGAATCTTTGTTTCGGATCCTAATTTCACAATTTGCGCATGTAATTTTGTTCCTTTTTTCAAATTTGGAATTGCAGAAATATTTGATAGGAGTAATAAAAATGTTACCGAATCAGGATTAATTCCTCTTTTTCGCATTTCGAAATAAATTTCAAAAATAGTACTAATTTCACCAATTTCATCGCAAGCTTTCATAATTGCATTCCACGCAATTACATCCTCTTTTAAATTTTCAAACTTATTCAAAATTTGAAGTGAAGTCCCAACTTGTTTGCATTTTGCGTACATATATATAATTGCAGTTATTAAATTCCGATCCGTGCCAAATTCATTATAATTACAAAAAATATAATTTTTCTCTATCCATTTGCCTTGTATTAAATCATTTAAATAAGCACATGCAAGAATCACGTTTAGCAAAACGGGTCGGGTCGGTTTAAACCCTAATTTTAAAACCATCAAATAAAATAACTGGAGAGCAAAATCTGGCCGTCCATTTTTAATATAACCGCCAATTAAAGAACTATATGAAATTGCATCTTTTACTAACAAACCGTTGAATAATTTAACCCCCTTGTATAATTTATCGCATTTTATATACATTTCCACAAGCGAGTTTGAAACAATAAGATTCGATTCGAATCCAATTTTGATTATATGACCATGCATCATTTCCCCATATTTTATTTCAATTAAATTTCCAAAACATGAAATTAAACCCACAAAAGTCGCCTCAGTTGGTGAAATATTAAAACAAAATTTCATCTCTTTATACAAATTTAAACACTCAGATAAATAACCATTGTTTGAATATCCCGAAATAATAGAATTCCATGAAACAACATCTCTTCGAGGCATTTTATCAAACAGTTCACGCGCAGCTTCAATTTCTCCAGCTTTCATATACAAACCCATCAATGGTGTCGCAACTAAAAGATCCGATTCAAGCCCAATTTCCCTCGCTTCTCTCCCAATACAAAGACCAAATTCAAATTCCTCCAATTTAACACAAGCTTTCAAAGCAAGATGAAACGTGTACCTATCCGGTTTACACCCTCCATTCAAACTCATCATTTCCCGATAAATCCCCAAACCTTCCTGAGTCAAATCAAGCCCCAAATACCCTCTAATCATGGAATTCCACAGAAGGGTCTTAGTCGGCTTCTTCTCCAAATGAATATCAAAAATCGAACGGGCGAGTTGGGGGAGACGGAAGGAGAAGTACTTGGAGATGAGGAGGGAGGAGAGGTAGAGGTTTCCGCCGAGGCCGGCGGTGATGACGCGGGCGTGGAGGCGCTGGAGATGAGGAGGAGTGGAGGCGGAAATGGAGAGCGCCAGGGATTCTTTCAAAGCTTGCCATGTTCGTCTCCACTGATTGTTCATGAAGGGGAAATTGGCTTTGAGAACTATGCAGGGCGGGAGAGTTGTTGATAGGAGCTGGAATCCAATTCCGGATTTTTGAGAAAGTTGGGAATTGGTATCATGGATTTTAATATCTGGATGTTACTGGGCCAGTGGGCTTCATTTTTGAGTAAACTAAGGATTAAATTAGGCATTAATCAGTAACTATATTACAACATGTTATATGCTATGGCAATGGCATGTTGTGGATAAAAAAGTGTTATGTAATAGTTATATTATGAAAAATATATATATTTTCTGCTACAACAGAAGAATAATAGTCAGTGAGTAATTAATAATTGTACACATCATGTTATATGGTATGAGATATTATGAATAAAAGTGTTATCTTATGAGAATTTCTTAGTGATATTTATTTCTGGGACAACGAAAGAATAATAGTACCATGTTCCTCATGGAGTCTAATACATAAAAATATTCCTCTCACTAAACGACATTTAAAAGCTTCCTACCTAACAAGATAAATTCATGATTGATTATATTTGTGATTGATCGTTATTACAGTACTCTGTTTTTTATTTTGAAATGTCATTATTCCAATACTCTTATAAAAGAGATAGGATAACAAGAGTTATTGTTTTGGCATGTTTAGCATCTATTTAAGTCGCAAACAGTCATAATCATTTTTCTTTTTTTCTATAGACAAGATGATAAAAGAGACACGTGCATAAACTCTTCCCAAGTTATAAACTCAGAACCCATGTGCAGCTGCTGCATATTTTTATACAAAAAATATTACAAAAATCATCGGAAACAGACGGGGAAATTTCAATTCTGAATCTCTGATTAATTATTAATACTAATATGAACAACAATGAACCCACACCATTAGTTAACTAAACAATGACGGGATTCGAATTAAGGACCTGATGCTTTGAATAGTCGGGACCATGAACACACTACCAAGAAAAAAAAAACTTTAAAAGCCCGTGGACCTACCTGGCATGTTTAACTCATGCAGTTGGATTCTTGGACAAAAGTACGGATTCTCCCAATAGATTTTATCTGTTGCTCTTTGTGTAGTGAGTTTGTGCATATTGACTATTGACTGTTGAGTGTAGGTGTATTTTAATGAAGGACAGTTACTCAACCTCTAGAATCACTACCAAGTTTATGATCAAAGTGGTAAATCATCTCTAATATGATTATTTATATTAATTTTTTTTTATTTTTTTGTTTTTAATAACTATTTAATATTTTAGAATAATCGCATATAGTTAAAATTTCAACAACTATTAATTTATAATAATCACTTATTTCAATGACCACCTATTATTTTAAAATTAATAGGAATACAAAAACTTGATGGTAATTCTAGAGATTGAGTACATTGTAAATTTGACTGAACATATGATTAAGAGTTAAGATACTTGTAATAATTAACTAATTAGATATAATTCTAAGATTGAAATTAAAAAAAATATATTTTAATTGTTTAAATATTGTCAACATATCTTATTGTCTATTATAGTAAATGAAAAGACAAATATTTGGTGAAACCACATCATTGATTTGAAAAATCTTACTATCTATTATAGTGGACGAAACGACAAGTATATGATGAAATCACATCATTAATTTGGAAAAATTTATAAATAATCTCTATATTATCCCAAAATCGCCAAAAAAAAAAGACTTGCATTGATATATTAACAACAATATAACAAATAAAACTAATGTAAAAGAGCGCATATGCATAAATACAACAGAAGTTTTGTTGTTATCTAATTAAATTTATCCAACAACATACATGCAAAACTCTCAACCGAAATAATGCATACGTACACAATATAAACTAAATTTATAAATTTTCAAGTACCGAAGGAATATTTAATATCTAGTTCCATGATTTTGAATCTTTAATTCAAACTTGCTATAATGTATTAGCTGGGCTGATTTATTTCTATTTTTAGAGATGTCTAAAACTCTTGTAAATAATTGTTGAGCTTAATCAAATGAAAAAGTTGCTAATTGGCAACCATTTTCCTTCAAAAAAAAATTGCTACACAAGTACTCACATAATAATCATCACAAACATGCTTACCAACCCATATGCAGACTGACTGCACACTTGAGAAAGACTCTCAAATCCTCTCTCGTCTCATCCATGATCTCATCTTTGTCAAACTTTCTCCAAATATCAAATTCTTACACCTCCCAACAGATCTAGCAAGTTCTCTTTATTCTCTCATGGCGTCTCTCGCATCTCCCTCTCTCACTCTCACACTCAAACCCATAACCTCCAACAAACCCTTCACTGGATCTCTCCTTCACAAATCAAAGCTAGTCTCAGTCCAAAACAGAAACTCTGGAAACAAATCAGCCCCACTACGTGTAAATGCCTCTTTTTTTACGTCGAAACAAACCACCAAAGATTCCAGACCGCCAAGTAAGTAATCATCCATTAATCCATATTCCATACAGTTAATCAATGCCTTGATTGATTCATTAATCTGCTAATCAATTAATTAATTCTCTGCAATTTTTAGCCAAGATTCAGGAGTTAAATGTGTACGAGTTAAACGAGAGAGACAAAGGAAGCCCTGCATATCTTCGCCTCAGCCAGAATGAAATTAATTCACTTGGTGATCTCGTTCCTTTCTCAAACAAGGTACAATTAACCAATCAATCAAAATACTTAATCTAATCATCAAATTTCCAATTTCTTTATTACAAACACCGATTAAACAAAAAATCCATACAAATTACAGCTTTATTCTGGAAATTTGGAGAAGAGGCTGGGAATCACATCCGGACTCTGCGTACTGATCCAGCACTTGCCGGAACGGAACGGGGACCGGTACGAGGCGATCTACAGCTTCTACTTCGGAGACTACGGCCACGTGTCGGTACAGGGCCCGTACCTGACGTACGAAGACTCGTACCTGTCAGTGACAGGCGGGTCCGGCATTTTTGAGGGAGCATACGGTCAAGTCAAGCTACAGCAGATCATATTTCCGATCAAGATTTTCTATACGTTTTATTTGAAGGGGCTTGCTGCTGAGCTGCCACGTGAGCTTTTGGGCACGGCTGTACCGCCGTCCCCTGTTGTGGAGCCGACACCGGATGCGAAAGCTTGTAAGCCTCATGCAGTTGTGAAGAATTATACCAAGTAAAGAATGGAATGTGGTTTGGTTTGTAGTGTGATGATGGAAGTGTTTGGTTAGTATGGGTTATTGGTTTTTTTTCTGGGGTGAGTTTATAGTAGTGGTGTAGTTTTATTTGAGTTTGTATGGTTTATATGAAGGATTGTTTTTTTTTGATGAATTATATGAAGGATGTTTGATTGTGAGATTGGATGAGTCACTCATTGTGTTTTATTCGTTTATCTGATAAGCCGACAGTTTTGGCAGTTAAATGCATGGAAATTGATACATCTAATGGAAACTTTTTAGTTATTGCTAGTTAATTTTAAATATAGAGATAAAAGTATATTATTTTACTATATTATAGAATAAATTTCATTGTCATAACATGTAGAATTGTACATCTCTATCATCACTACAGAGTAAAATTTTAAATCTCAATTTTTTTTTTATAGAATTTGAAGTATTGTGAAATTTAATTTACATCATACTAAAATGTGAAAATTAATTTAACATTTTTAACTTGGAGATATAATAATATAAACAGGCTAATCAATTTTAGCCCATAAAAGTATATATAAAAGCCCAAACACAAAAATACCATTTTCTTTAAATAATGAAAATTTAGGCCGGCCTGTTTAGTCCAAAACTCAAGGTCAGTATGTAAGCCTATTAAAGCCCAATATAATCCTCTACTTAACTTCATCTCTTGCTTGATTCAAAACCCTAGTGCCGCCACTCAGATTTCGACTTCTCTCTCAGTATTCTCACGCATTTTCCTCTCTTGATTTCTTGTTGTTCTTGATTGATGGTTTTTGATTAGTTTAGATGCGAAGATGAGGATTTAATCGTTTATTTATCGCCTCTAGGCGACGTGATTTCCATTATTTGGTTCGTATTCCCTGAGCATCTCATCATCATGAATCATACTTGTTTTGGAATTATTGTTTGATTTTTTTGATTTTTTGAAATTTGTGGAAATAACGAGGGACCTATGGTGAAATTGCTACATCAGTGCGATTTTATCCAAGTTTGCCTTCGGAGATTAAATCGCAATGTTGATCTGGATCCGATCGAACTTCATTATTTCTCTTGAATTTTCGATTTGTTTTTGATCCGTTCATTGCCAAATTTTTGAAAATTTCGATTAAAAATTTGTTTGATTTAAAAATTCGTTGTATTTTAGTACAAATCGAAGGTCCCAGCAGGGAAGCGGAGATCTCCATTGTTGAGGCTTCTCTAACAGTTATACAAAACCTTCGTAGAGGAATTCTTATCCGTCTCGTAGGATGCCTGAATTGGATTTGGTTTCCTGGCATCTGAAAATACGGTTACAATTCAAATCTCTGATTTTTGTCTAACTGGAATTTAAAATTTCGAATTGTGGTCAAAACCTTGTGACTTCAAATCTTGGATTGTTGTATTTGAGGCCTTGATTTTGGGTCTCTGTCTTCAAATTTTCTTGAATTGAATCAAGATGGACAAAATCAGCTGTTTTTCTGCATAAATTGTTTGCTTAAACTTTTCGTTAGTTATTGATTAAATCAGCTGCTTTTCTGCCTTAATTAACATCTTAATCATTTTAAATGTATTCTTAGATTGACTCGATGCATAAAACATGGTGTATTAACTGAAATAACTGTTTTTCCAGCATTCAGGACACAATAAATAATCAAACAAAAGATGTTAAAAATGTTTTTAGAAATTTATAAAAAATATAACATACTAAACCAAAATAACTATATTTATTGATACTCCCAATTATATAATATTCTTACAAAAATGTCTAAATAGTGATGTAATTATGATGATTATATGATGCTGTGATACACAAAATTGGCATTAAATGAATGCCATGCACAAGGCCAAAAACCATCCCAAATCTCGGATCAGATACAATCACTTTCCATTAACGGCACGCTACCAAATCTAACTAAAAAATGAAAATTCACATCTATAAATAAAGCCCAAAAACCCTTCAATAAAACTTGACCAAATTCCCTATCCTCGTAAACTTTTCCAAACTTTATACAGAAATATAATTATCATGGCAAATTTGTTGAACTCTATCATGTTCCTCTTGTTCTTACTTCAATCCGATATATCTGTTGGATCAGTTTACAACATCGTAAATTTTGGAGCAATATCAAACGGCCAAACTGACTCATCGAATGCATTATTATCAGCCTGGACTGCTGCATGTCAGTCTAACGAACCGGTTACAATATACGTGCCAAGTGGCAAGTTTCAAGTGGATCATGTCATTTTTACGGGCCCGTGTTTGAGTAGTAAGATCACAATAAAAGCAGACGGCACGATAATAGCACCGTCGAGTTACGGAAGTACGAAAGAATGGATTGTGTTTGAACAAATCGAGGGTATTTCGGTCAATGGCGGTGTATTTGATGGGAGCGGATCGAGTTTGTGGGCGTGCAAGGCTTCTGGAATCAGTTGCCCTAATGGAGCAACAGTAAGTATTAAGGAGAAAATGACCATTTTACCCCTCACAATTTTTTGTTGTTTTACAAATAAATCATTAATTAAAAAAAAAATACTAATTTGCGTTCCCAAATTTTATGCAATTAATATCAAATCTATAAATCATATGCGAGTAAAGCTTCAGTAATTAATTCGAAATGGATTCAAATCAACTGTATCAACAGGTTTAAACTGAGTAAAACCTGAATTTGAATCATTATATACATTTAAATTCGAAAAAATGAAATACTATTGCTTATATATTGCAACATTTTATATAAAATAAACAACTTTCTTAACAACTATTTTTGTAGTCTTTGACATTTTTTTTTTGAATTGTTGTAGTCTTTGACATTTAGAAACTCAAAAGAGGTATCAATCACGAGCCTCACATCGATCAATAGTGAGTTATACCACATTGTGATAGAAAATTGCAACTGTGTTACTCTGCAAGGCGTCAGAATAACCGCGCCTGAAAATAGCCCGAACACGGACGGAATCCATGTACAAGGCTCGAATTATGTTACAATTAGTGGTTCAGAAATTCGAACCGGTGATGATTGTGTCTCAATTGGACCTGGCACGACAAATTTGTGGATCGAGGGCGTTAATTGTGGGCCTGGACATGGCATTAGGTAACCCTCTGTATTTGCATAATATATACCTTTCCAAAAATATTAAACATGAAATTTATCCTTCCAAAACTATAAATATTTGATATATGTATCCTTCTCAGTAAGTAATGGCTTGATGCAAAACAAATAAATCATGAGCTATGGGATTTAGTTCCATTGACACAAACAATGAAAGTGGAACAAAAGAGCCTGCTGCATTCAATTAAAAAAGATTTACCTTTTATTCTGTCTAATAATTTGGCAAATCTACGATGTGAACAGCATAGGAAGTTTAGGAAAGGATTTCGACGAGCGAGGAGTGGAAAACGTGACGGTTAAAACTACGGTTTTCACTGGAACTGAGAATGGATTGAGGATTAAAACATGGGGAAGACCAAGTTCAGGATTTGTGCGAGGTGTCGTGTTTGAGCATTCACTAATGAAAAACGTGCAGAACCCGATTATTATCGATCAAAACTATTGTCCTTCCAACAATGGCTGCCCTAACCAAGTACCTTAAAAAATTGAAATTTTTTAATTTCTAAAACAATAATGCTACACTATGATTAGAAAGTATGATGGCAGCCTGACAAAATTATAGTACAAATATTACAACCGAATGTAGCTAACTAAAGAAACATTATTTGCACTATAGATCTTGTCGGGCTGACAACATTCTTTTTGGTCAGACTGTATAGCATATATGTTTACAAAATTACTAAAATGCCCTTCAAGCAAAATCCAATTTGAGAATTTCCTGATTGTAGGATTCAGGTGTGAAGATTAGCCAAGTGACATATAACGACATACAAGGCTCATCTGCATCTCGAGTTGCCGTGAAATTCAACTGCAGCGCGACAAATCCGTGCAGTGGAATTGGATTACAGGATATTAAACTAACCTATTTTGGTGATGAGCTGGCGGAATCTCAGTGCAATTTTGTTGATGGAACTGTGTCTGGTTTTGTTGTTCCTCCCAGTTGCTTATAATTATTTCAAGAGGGTTATGTTATGTAATATGTATAGTTAAGTAATCATGATTTATTGGAGCTGTTTTAGATGTTAACACCAATAATCATGATGGTAGAAGTGTAAAGATAATATATAGATATTTATATTATATATGTAGTAATTTTAAAGGGTTGAGAGAGCGACAAATAATTTTAAAGGAGTGAAAATTTTAAGAGAAAAAAATAAATGCTTTTATTAATTTGCTTCTAGAATTTCAATTACAGCTTACATTAGAAGCAGATATAATCAAATCTGATACAACATATTTTGCATATGCACTGCATATTTTATTTAAACAATAATTACGCATTTTAATTACAGAAAATAAGTTAATTGTTCCTTCTTTCTGGAACCGCCTTCGCCGTATAAATCATTCCATTGCTTCAGTTCACTCATAATAGAGCCTTCAGCAGCAAAACTAGCCGAAATCTGCATTTAATCATAAAAAACGAGGGTTATATTTTGAATTATAATTTTTTTCCAAGGTAAGAAATGTAAGAAAAGAGAAAAATATACTTGATTTTTCGCTATTTTCAAGTCTTTCATGGTCAAGGGCCTTAGTGTAAATTCCGTTTCTTTTTCTGATGCCTCATCGCCTTTTTCTTTCTTCTCCTTTCCATGATTTTCCTAAATAAACAAGTATATAATATAATAATTTATATAAATGAAAAAGTCATAAAAGGAATACTTTTTTTAATTAATTAAAAAATAGAAGCTTTTATTACGAGTTCTTTCTGCATTTCTTTATCGATTAACTCTCTAACTGGCCGATAAGCCGCAGCCACACAAAGATTCTGCACCCAATTACAAAATTATTAATTAAAAATAATTTAAAAATAATACATTAAATAAAATAGAATAAAAAAAAAATTAAAGACCTTAAGATCACTTCCACTAAAGCCTTCGGTCATAGTAGCGAGCTCTTTGTAATCGAGCCCCTTAACCTTTTCTTTCGACAAAAGGGTCCTCATAATTAACTCCCTACTTTCTACCGTCGGCAATCCAACCATAATCATATTCAACCAAAGAGTATAACTTAAAATCATACACCATTCAACTAAAATCAGAAAAAAAATACTTACAATTATTATTATCCAAAATATAAATACAATTATACTCTCATCTTGGTAGTAATTAGAAATTTAAACCACTTATATTATTATATAAGGAAACAAAATATCTAATTATTGTTGGTTGGACCCGAGTAATTGTACCGAACCAGTTCATTATTAAAAAAAAGAGAAAAGTTCATTTCTGCCCCCTCAACTATTGAACTAGCTCATTTTTAGTCCCTCAACTTTCTATTAGTCTAATTTTAGTCCCTCAACTATTCAATAAGTGCATTTTTGGTCCTTTCATCAGTTAAGTGCTTATGTGTCCGTTAAATTTGACACATAAGCAATGACGTGGCATTAGTAACGTGACAAATGTTTGAAAAAAAAATAAAAAATTCATTAATTCCCCTCTTTTCTTAAAATATTATTTTTATTAAAAAAAATATATATTTTTATGCATGTTTATTTGTTAAATAAAAATTAACATGTTATTGCGTATGTATTAAGAATATATGCCATGTTATTGCTTACATGTCATATTTAACGGATACGTAAGCACTTAACGGATGGAAGGACCAAAAATTCACCTATTAAATAGTTGGGGGACTAAAATTGCACCAATAAAAAGTTCAAAGACAAAAAATGAGCTAATTCAATAGTTGAGGGGGCAAAATTGGACTTTTCTCTAAAAAAAACTATTATTATTATTACTATATAACTTATTTATTTATTTTCATGGCCTCGTGCTCCCCCGCCCTCGTCCGCTGCCCCAGCATTCTGTCTACCTCGTCCACAAATATTATCGTCGGGGACACCTAGATGAGAAGTTGTTGGTTGTGAAACTATTAGTCTCTTTTAATTTTGTTTTTTGTTGTTTTAATAATTAGAGAAGTTGGATATCACGACGGCTTATATTGTTTTCAAAAGACAATATATAAAACATAGAAAATAATATTATTATTTTTGTATATATTGTTTTGTACTTTTTATATGAATTTTTATTTATATATACTGCTTTAAGAACTATATATATAACTATAATGCTACCTTTTTATTTATATCGTTTTTATATTCTACATACTGTTTTTTCTATTTTATACATTGTTTTCGATTTGTATATACTATTTAAAAACAGATTTATACACTATTTTGTAAAAAAACTAATTCTAATTAATCTTACCTTGGCCGCCAAAGTGAACAAAGCCCTAACGTTCTTCTCATCCTCCCCGAACCACTTTGACGTAATCGTGCTCATTGACACATTAATAAAACTCGCTCCCGCCTCGTTGGCAATAGCCTTGGCCAGCATAGTCTTGCCCGTTCCGGGCGGCCCGAAAAGTAAAATCCCCTTACAGGGCTTCAGAATGCCGCCTTTTAAAAGATCCGGGCAGCGCAGGGGCAGCATTACTAATTCCTGGAGGGAGTCTTTTATGTCGTCCATCGCGCCGATGTCATCGAACATCACGCCGATGTCATCGCGGAAATAACGAGCTTGCCATTGCGATACTCAGGATCCTTACTATTCATCAGATGGTACGAAATAGCTGACATCACAACCTCCTCAATATAATTCCCAATAACCATCGTATCACTCAAACAAATCGAGCCCAAATCGTCAATGTCAAGCTCATTGGCGGCCAAAACCTCCATGATATGGTTCCTATTATCCTTCATTTCAATCTCTCTCATATCCTCTTCCAGCTGGCACTGCCAGCTGGCGTCATGGTCCCCATCTTCAAAAGGTTTTACTTCCACAGTGTAAGGAAAGAGAGAGTCGACTCTTCCTTCGTGGTCTGTTGTGCCTGCGTCGCAGTTTAGTAAACGTGATCCGATGATTAGAACCGGGCCGGTTAGTTTGGAGAGCGTTTTGTTGAACATGTTGTAGGCGCGTTGGGATTTGTAGAGGAACGATTCGACGTCTCTTATGTAGAGCACTATTGGTGCACTTTTGGAGAGCGATACCAAAACCTGTGATTTGTTGCGATTGTTTAGATGGGATAAAATGGAATATTGTGAGAATGAAATGGAATAGTTTGATGTTTTTTGTTGAGTAAGTACCTTGTAAAGGGCTTGGATGAGAGTTTTTTCGTCGAAACACCAACTGCTGTTCTTTTTTGATGTGACTGTGTATTTAGGAAAATTAAATGAGTAAATTATGAGTTATAAGTTATATAAAATAAGTTAATTAGAGGGGAAATGAGTTTGAATGAATTAATACTAACCTATATTAGCAGCACATTGTGAGGCAAGATCGCTCATATCAGATGAGACAGATGCATTTTTCCTTAGCTTAGATTTATTCCTGAAACAAAAAATATATGAAAAAGTTCATATATATATTTGTGAAAAAAAATAATAATAATAGTTTTATATTTTTCATACATTGTTTTCAGTTCCATATTGCTGCTCTGCCTTCGCAATAATCCTGTCAAAAACAAAGAAAATCACAATATAAAATGAGAAAATATAAGAAAACTTTTCAAAAAATAAATAATTGAATAAATATATAATTACAGTACCTTTAGGTTGTGCTTGTTCTTTCTTTGGAATTACGGAAAGAGATCCAAATAAACCAGACATTTTCTCCAATGTAGTCTCAGAAATCGACCTTTGACGAAACTAAATAATGAAGTAAAAATAAATATAATTATTTCATTATTTTGTTTGATCAGAACACTTTCTAATTCAAATTTCATATAATGTCATTAATAAATCCTACCGAAGGTTTGTTGAAACTTCCATATTTGCTCTGAAACTACACAAAAAAGTAGAAACAACTTTCATAAAATTCTATATATATCGAATAATTCTTGAAAACATAAAACCAAATAATCCATTAAAATATAAAGTAAATTGAATTTTTGAAACATACCTTGAGTGAAAAATCGGTTAAATCAAGCAAGAGCAACTTGGCCTCAAAATAATGCGCCAAAGACTTTACAAGCATTTGTTGGTACGGCTCTGTAAAAAAACAAATTATTTAAAACATTTAAACTCATCTTTTTTATTTAATTAAAATGGGAAATGTAATTATGAATTACCAGCAGGGCCTGAGAGTAAAATAGTCCGGCTGGCAGGAGAGAGATTTTTTATGTGTTTTGAAATATATCCTTGCTTTAAGTGAATATAAGCTGCACTTGTGAGTATTACACGCGTTTGTTCACTGAAATTAAGAGAATTATTACATATTATATACATAATTTTACAAGGGCTAATGTGTAATTTTGCACTGGACAGTAATTGTTATTATATCGGAAAAGAAAACAACTCTATTCTGATATTGGAATTAAAAGAATTAAAGGCCCTGCGAGTAAATAATTCATTAGAAAACCATTAAAATACTTGTGAAGATGAGTAAAATCTCATTTTAGTCAAAAAACAAGAAAATGAGAAAAATGTGAATGTTTACAGAAAAAAGGAAAACACAATTGGAAGCATCAATGCATCACCAAACATAAATTGAGGATTTTCATTTCAGGAATCAATGGAGAAGACTCTATTCAAAGCTTTTTCTATATTTCCTTAAATTAAAAGCATGTACATTTCAGGAATCAATTGAGGATTCAAACAGAAAAAAGAGGAATCAAAATGCAGCTTAAACAATAAAAATCCACCATCAGAAATATTCAGCACATTTAATTTCTCAAATTTGCCAATATAATTTACCTGAGATAATAGGGGAAATCGTCAAAGGTGATCTGACTCTCCTTCCCATCGACCACCAGTCGCCGGAGCTCCGCCTCGACTCCGTCCACGGCCGATACGGCCGGAGGCGCCGCCCACTTGGCCACCGCCTGGCCTGACGCCAATCCTATGCCCATGCCCAATCCCACTCCTATCGCTGACATTAACAACCCTTTTGCGCCTCCATTGATGATGTTCCGATTGATTCTTTGTTTGTTTTGTGCTTCGTTATTGGTTTTTCGTTTGGTGTTTTGATTGATTGATGGTTTGTTTCGGGGGATTTAGAGAGAAATATTAGAAAGAGAGAGACGTTTTATAGATGGAGGATTTGAAAGAGAGGCATTATATATATATATATATATATATATATATATATATATATATATATATATATATTAGCTAATTTTAAAGGGAGATTAATTTTTGGATGAATGGAGATCTCCAGTGGATTTAGAAGAAGAGCCCAAGGCCCAGGCTGCTAGTGATATATTTATGGTTTAAAAATAGAATTGTGACAAATCAAATATGTGTAGTTTTGTAATAACTAGTTGAAATTTTTGTTTGTGGTTATGAATGTTATTGTATTGTTAGTGAACATTTTCAATTTCACTATATATAAACTACTATGTTAAAATTAATTCATTCTATTATTTTTCATTTTCTTTTGAGTCTTCACAAGCAATTAATAATTTAAGTTATTGAACGATAAAAATATTTATATCTCAATCGTTTAAATAAGTCATATTCTATATGTTTCATATATTTTTATAGATATTTAGATATTACTTATTTTACACCACTCTCTTACATAGTTTTAACATGTATAATCTATTTTCATATTCTCATGTAAATCTTAGATTTTAAACACTAGTTATGTTTGGATTTATCTAAATATACATTATTTCTATGTGTCTTATATAATCTGCTTTTTCACAATCAATTTTCACATATATTTAAGAAATAAAAAACAAAAAAAAATCGGAATCACATTCACAAGGATATGAAGCTCAAAACAAAAAGAATTTTTTGTTTTTTTTTTGAAAGTCATGATCCAGGTCTAACTTGGAAGTTCCTGTAGATATATTAATAATTATGGAAAAAGTTAGCTCTTCAACAAAAGTTGTTGAGCTTATGGTTACAAAGTCTAGTGATGTAACAGTAGATCAATTAAAGAAAATAAAAGAAATAAAGAAAGTAAGAAAAGAAAAAGCAAGAAACAGTAATAACTAAAGTTAAGATATCTAGTAGTAGCAACGATTCCATGACAGGATGGATTGAAAGCACTGATTCGTTTGAAGTTTTATATCTTGGAACGTTCTTCTACATCTTTCTTTCCAAACCTTGAATGCAATTGCCCCTGCTTTGGCCCTTGATTTGTCTTGTCGTTGAAGCTTAAGTATGGAGATAAGGTCATCTGATATGTTCCTTTGTAGGACTATCTCAGCAGTGAAAGTACAATTATTAAACAAGTGCTTTGCTGTTTCCTCATTTTGCAGACAAAGTAGGCATACAGTGATTGGACGCGTTGACGAGTTGTGAGATTTTGGCTCTGAAAAGTTCGTCTACATCGCTCTTTCCATATCTCAAAAGCAATAGCCCCCGCTTTGATTTTGTTTTTATCCCGTTCATGATTCTGTAGGGTGGCTATTATATCATTTGGAAGCCCCATGTGTATTATAACCTCCATGGTGAATGTACAGTCCTGGAATAGATGTTCTACCGTTTCTTCATTATTCAAACACAGTAAGCACACATAAAGGCTCTCTTTTGTAGTTGGTCCAGGGTTCGTAGAGTATTTTTAACATTCTCCAAATGAAGATCTTAATCTTGGGTGGGACCTTTATTTTCCAAATGGTCTGATATGGCGAAGATCTTTGGAAAATTTGTTAACATTTTGTAGTATGAAGATGAAGTGAATGTTCCGTCTGAATTCCATTTCCAGTGTAACAGACAAGGTTGCTGAGGGTTTCCAGTGTGTAACCAATCTTCCCAAGTTAAGATTAGTTGTTGTAGCTCGTTAGTTGCTTCTAAGGACGGAGGTCTATGAAATTCAGCATTCCAATTTTGTATCTGACAGTAGTATGACACTGACCTGGTTTGATTAATGGCAAATGAGTTTAGGGCTGGGAATTTATAATTCAAGCTTTCCCCCATCCAACAATGCTCCCAAAACAAAGTTGAATTTCTGATCATGCCTTTCATAATGGTGGATTGTAAGAATAGGTTCATTGTATGGTTGACATCCATCATTAGAGAAGAGGGTCTATAATTCTTGACAATTGTAGGTACTGGTGTACCCTCATAGATAATTCTTGCAAGTTGAGCCCACATACCTTGATCTGAACCATAAAATTTGATTGCCCATTTTGCCAACAAAGAAAGGTTGACTTTTTCAATACCTTGATTGCCCATAAAATTGTAGATACATTTGGAGTGATGAGTCCTCTTTTTTGAAGTTGATCAACTGTAGGTAGTATATTCCTCAGTAATCTCCAAATTAAGATTTTGTTGGGAAAAACGGGGCGTTTCGCACAAAAATTCTCACTTGGGACTTTTGTCGAACACCTTGTGTGCGATTTTTACGGTTAACTCAAACGCTCAAATACACACCCACAAACTCAACCCGATTCACACGATATTGCAAGGGATAAACAACAAACACAAGCGACACACAAGATTAAGGAAAACTTCTTTGTATTATTCACTTCGGTATCATACCGGTTACAAATCAATACAAAGAATAAAAACCTCTTCTAGGATTTGCAACTCACGCTTGAACCCTAGGCTACACTCATCACCAACACGGTGGATTACACGCTCGGAGGATCACAAAAGGAACAAAGAAAAGACACGACCGAGAGGAGGAACTAGAGAGACATACACCGTACCGGTCCGTACCTAACCGGCGATACAAGAGCTACACCAAGAGAACCAAGAGAAGCTCACACACACATACTCTCTCTCTCACTCTTCTCTCTCTCTCTCTCTCTCTCTCTCCCCTCTTTTCTTTTTCTTTCTTTCCTTTTTCTTTCTTTGGCCGCTCAACACCAAATGAGCCACGCACCACAAAAGAGAGCAGCTCTCTGGGGAAAAAGAATGAATTAATTCACACTTGCAAAAAACCCCCTACAACTTTTCATAATTATAAAATTACATTAATAAATGGTCCAAGGCCCATTTCATGAGGAGGGAGCCCAACAGATTTTTACCTGAGGTGGAACTTTGAGGTTCCAAGTATTGTAGTAGGGTGAGTGAACCTTTGGAAAGTTCATCGTCATATTATAGAAGGATGAGGTTGAGAAAGCTCCATTAGAGTTCCATTTCCAATTTAGTGCATATTGAACAAACGAAAATTTAAACAAAATTACATATATTTGATTAGTGTTCACTATTTTACTAAGAATAAAAGAAAGATTTTTGTGTTTCTATAGGTGAACTCTCTATCTTCAACGTGAATTATTATTTAGACATAAATAATACAAAATGAAAAACTATTGAGTGAAATGGGTTTAACATGAAGCAAATAAATGAGAGCATCACATATAATCAATAAAAGATAATGTGTAACTTTCTAAAAGTTCATAATGTAAAATAATTAACCCATAAAAATTTACACGAATAATATAACCCTAAAATATCATTAGTTAAATAATAATTTAGATTTGTTCATACCCATCATTAAATCATTCAATGGTAGAAATGAATTGAATAATATGGCATAATGACATATTTGATTCGAGAGACTTTATGATACATGGACTCGTAAATCACGAATTTGATTAAAATTCATTGTTTGATTTAGGAATTTTGTTATATATGATTTTTTGAATCCTCAAATTTGGGGATTTGATAATACATATCGTATTATAAAATCTACTAATTTTTGTTATAACAAAACAAGCCTCTCTCTTCTCTCAAATATATCAAATCAAACAAGTTAGATAAATTTGTAAATTCATAAAATAAAAAATACATTATATCTAAAAAGTCCTTCCAATCAAACATGCCCGCAAGAAAATAAAGGGGTGGGTTAATTTCAAATCAACAATACATAACATTATAATTTAAAAATCTCAAATCAACACTTACACAAATTTCTGGAAACTAACATAAAAAAGCATAACTACAAACACACATGTAAATTAAGAAAATTGAAAACTTTAAAAGACATTTCCCTAAAATCTAACAATTACAACAACTTTCAGTCAAAAAAAAAAAAAATCTAACAACTAACATAGTAAATTATCCAACTCTGCTTCATCTTCTCATGATTATTTCCCGCCAAAGCTCCTCTGGTAAAAACAACTTTCACAATCAAACATGATTAATCAAATTTGATTGTTTCGATTTCGGCCCCAAGATTTCGTGTAGACTGGTTCCATATGAACTGTTATTTTAATACAATAATGGTGTTGGTGAATCGGGTTTACAGCATAAAAGCGGTTGCAAAGTTTCGCTTCACGCATTTTGTCAAAAATAAATATGCGGACTGGGTCTATAAGAGCCCTTCTTATGAAAACCTGTTGGTGTATGTGAACCTGGTTGTATGAATGAGAAACATTTTGCTTGAATAAAATTTAGAAATTAGCTGCTCACGCCATAGACCACATAGACCGGTTAACTTTGCGAAAAGGATTACATGAACCACATCTATATAATAATGTCCTTGCCCTAAGATAAGTAACTCTCCAGAACCTTCCCAAACCCTACTTGTTCTCCGATTCCCCCTTTTCTTCCACAACGGGAAAACTAAATTGAATAACCCTAAAATCGCCGAAATTGAAAAGATCAATTACAGATCCGTCGAAATATTAGGAAAATTCAATAGATTTTCTTATTTGTTTTTGCTTCTTCACTGAGATTGTTGACTTGTTGCTTCTTTATTCAGATCTCATCTCAGAACAGGTGATTGGATCCCAATGAATCTGGTGAGTTATTTCAGGCTCAATTTCTTCTACATATATGTGTTAGAGTTTCAATTGTGGATCTTGAATCTGCACAATTATGTTCACTTATTTTTATTAGGGAAATTCTATTACCGTGTAATTGCTTTTTTGGGGTTAGGTAGCTTAATTTATCCATATTTTTCTTGTGAGCTGAAATATTCTTCTTTCTTTTTGATATAACTGCATGTAACAATATTGCGTTGATTCAGTCAATTCCTTGTCAAGATCTGAATATCTTGCTTTATATATGCTTTTAGGATTTTGAATCTTTTTATTTTTTTATTTTTTTTTTTGGGGGGGGGGGGGGATGACATCAATTGTATTTCATATATTTTGGTGTACTAATACTGAATCAGAACCATTTTTACAATCATATTATGAGCTGTGGTTCATTCAATTGCAGGTTTTGTGCAACGGGCAGGGCAACAAAAATGCCTACAAAACACTAATTGCAGCTAAATACTGTGGCGTGAAGGTCAGGCAGGTGAATGAATCCAAAATGTCCGACGACACCCATTTATTTCTCAATGGCGTTGTTATGCACACCATATTTTGCATATATTTGGGTTTAAATTTTAAATTCTGTTTGTGTTGATGTGCAGTTGCTATGACGGATGAGGACAAGACTCTGTTTGGCGTCTCAGCTTACGAAATCGTAAGCTTTTTATAAATTTCATGCATAGATTTTCTTCTTTGCAAATATAAACAATATCAATACAACTCGTCTCAATTTCAGGTCCAGATTGAGCAGTGGATGGCCTTTGCCACCACAGAAATCGACGAAGTCCTAGCAAGATGGATCTTTCCGAGGATCGGTGTTTATCGCTACAGTGCTCTAGTACTTTCCTTCACTTCAATTAATACTTTTAATAGTTAACAGATTTTAGCTCAATTAATCAAAGTCTTAATACTTGTAAAAATTAACAGATTTTAGCTCAATTAATCAGAGTGTTAATATTCTTAATATTATTAATAATAATAATGATATTATTATTATTATTATTATTAATATTATTATTTTAAAATATTAATATTATTTTTTAGTAATAATAATAATGTGTATTTTTTATTTCAGTCCGAGCACGTTGTCCTTTACTTTATGAAGAATTCCCTCGGCATTCTAAACACTCATTTTGCCCGTGGTAATGATTATTTAGTCGGCGACCGTATGACCTTAGCCGACATAGTAATGACGTGCGATCTTTACTTGGGTTTCACCCGCATCATGACGAAAACCTTCACGTCTGAATTCCCACTCGTGGAAAAATATTTCTGGAAGCTCGTCGGCCAGCAGAAGTTCAAGGAAGTCCTAGGAGAAGTTAAGCAAGTCGAGTCACTGCCGGTGCCGGTGCCGAAGCTCAAGAAAGTCCTAGGAAAAGTCAAGCGAGTCGAGCCGGAGATGGAGATACAGCCGAAGCGCGAGTCATTTTTGAAAAAGCAGAGGACGAATCAGGAGATTGATGAACAGGAGATGGAGGCACACAAGGCGGAGGGGGTGATTGGATCTTTATTCAGATCTTATCTGAATAATCAGATGGAGGTGATTGGATCTCATCTTAGAACAGGTGATTGGATCCCGTCGATCCCAATGGATCTTGTGAGTTATTTCAGGCTCAATTTCTTCTACATATATGTGTTAAGAGTTTCAATTGTGGATCCTGAATCTGCACAATTATGTTCACTTATTTTTATTAGGGAAATTCTATTACCGTGTATTTTGGTGTACTAATACTGAATCAGAACCGTTCTGTTTTTACAATCATATTGTGAGCTGTGGTTCATTCAATTGCAGGTTTTACGTGTTGGAATAATTAACAAGAGAGATGCCTACAAAACACTAATTACAGCTAAATACTGTGGCCTGAAGGTCATGGTTAAGAGAGCCGTTGAAAAGGTAAAAAAAAAATGCTTTATTTATTTCATTAATTGATTGATTTGTTATGATGCCCGAACTGAAATAATTTATGGTGTATTTCTCTGTGTAGGTTTGCGTGTTGGAGACTGTTGATGGACCGGTAACTGAGGGCAACTCAATGGCTAGATACAGTATATTTTAGCTTTTTATTTGAAAGACATACAACATATTTCTTACATTTATTTCTTATAGTTATGATTTGGGTTTAAAATTCAGATGTTTGTTTTGATATGCAGTTGCTCTGTCGAAGGGTGACCTGTATCCCTCCTCAGTTTATGAATACGTAGGCTTCTTATAAATTCAAATAATTTCATAGGTTTTCTTCTCAAGAAGTGTCAATAATATTAAGCTCGGTTGAATTTCAGGCCCGAGTTGAGGAATGGGTGGAGTTTGTCTTCAGGGAAATGGAGGAAGGCCTAATAAGATGGATCCACCCAAACATGGGTTTGGGTCCTTGCGACCCTGATCATGTACATTCCTTCGCTTCAATTAATACTTTTGATAGTGAACGCATTTTAGCTCAATTAATCCAGGTTGTAATATTGTTATCAATTATTTTTAGTGCTTGGAAATGCGCATTGTGGCTGTGCGGCGCTTGCTCCGTGTTCTAAACACTCATCTTGGCACAGAGAGAACTTATTTAGTCGGGGACTGTATAACCCTAGCTGACATAGCAATGACGTGCGCTCTTCACTTCGGTTTCACCCGCGCCATGACTAAAACCTTCACCTCCGAATTCCCGAACGTGGAACGGTACTTCTGGAAGCTCATCAATGAGCCGAACTTCAAGAAACTCTTTGGAGAAGTCAAGCAAGTCGAGTCGCTGCTGAAGTGGCCGTTGCGGCTGGGTTTGTTGGATAAGATATTTGTGGATCCGGTGGTGAATGAGCAACGGATGAGGAATCAGATTATTAAGATGGAGGCAGAGGAGATTGATGAAGAGAGTGAGGATGAATCAGATGATGATGATGGGGATGCAGAGATGATTGATGAACGGAGTGATGATGTGGCATAATCTGATGGTAATTATTTTTTTTTTATTTTTTTTTTGGGTAAGTTTTATGGGTTGCTTGGGACTTGGAACAATGTGTGTGCCTGTATTTGTTTCTGTGTTTGGTTCAGTTATCTTGTAATTTCTTTTGCTTTTTTCTTGATGTACTTTTTCACTTTTCAAATTGAGATACTTTTTCTTACACACTTAATATTTGTTCATAAATTAATTAAAATTAAACAAGAAAAAATACACTAAATATTAAGAACCAACTATCAAAGACCCAAATACTTCGCTAAATACTTTATTCTACCTCAAATATATATATATATATATATATATATATATATATATATATATATATATATATATACACACACACACACACACACATATATATATATATATATATATATATATATATATATATATATAAAACTGTAATAGTTGGTAGCAATTTTTTTTCTTGTCTTAGCAGGGCCGGGCCATGTTGAAGCTTAAGAAGAAAGCCACCGATGTTGAACATTAAGAAAAAAAGTTGAAGATTCAGAAGACAAGTAGTGGGAGATTAAGAAGAAAAGCAACAAATATGTGTCTGAATTAAGGATTGCAATTTTTTTTTTTTTCAACTGATTATATATCAATTTTCTTAAAGCAGTTGACCCCATGGTTGAAAAGAGTGGTGATGGGAAAATCGCCAAAGCCCTTGAAATTACTGAATATTCAGGCCCTTAATTAGCTCTAAAATCACCCCGTAATTACCCCAAATTTCACCAGAAACATGTGTACTTTATCATTAATGAGTTTAGATCATAATTATTTTGATTTTGAAGCTTATTAATCTCTACTAGTTTCTAAATATTTTTCCTTGACTTCTTAAAAGGAAACACCAACATGGGTCGATTGCAGCTAGTTATGCGCGGAACTGGTTTGTGTTTTAGTGTTAGGTTTTGGAACTTAATTGGAATTGTGTACGAATTGGGGTTAATTTCTGGATGTATTGTTACGGTCAGTTGTGAATGTCGGTTCAAATGGAATCAAATCTATTCGAGATATATTGGTTAGGGATAGGGTTTAAGATTAGAGATAGGATTTAGGCTTGAGTTAATTGAATCATAATTGTATTTGATTGTACTTGAATAGAATTTGATGTGTATTTGAATGATGAATTAAATTGAGTTTCTTTTTCAACTGAGTAAACTGAGAATGTATATTCTCTGAAATTTCATATGGCTGCGATTGTGATATTGTATACAAAATGGAGTTGTGCCAATTTTGACATGCACTAGATGGGACCTTCGCTCCGCTTCGGAGTAGGGAAATATATATTTTTTCCATATTTTTCATGGGTAAATTTTAAGATTTTTCTTTTTAAAGTAATTTCATGACATGCTTTCTTATATATGCATCTTATTAAAGTAATCACCTGTGTTTCGGTAGGAGAAGAAAAAGGTATAAACCTGAATTTTAGTTTATATGTGCAACATGGCCCTTCTTATTCATTAAATGATAAGTTTATGATTTATTTATGTAAATTATGATCGATATGTTTTGAGCCATAAAAAATAAATTTCATAAAATTGTTTGTTTGAACTTTTCAAGTATTTGTGGTCCTTCTAATCCACATATCAGAGTGCAAATTTTTGATAGTCATAATTTAAAAAATTTGGACAATTTCAAGAGAATATTTTGATGAATACTTATATCATTATTTTATTTTGTTGTGTGAGAATTTGCAATACGTAAATAAATGAATAAATAAATCTTTAAGTGTTGGTGGCAATTTTACGTGAACTTTTGGGTCTTTCTCATTATGTCCAAGTTTCAACTCTTGTTTTTACAAGGATGAGTCTAAGCTTCCATCTTGGCTTCCATCTTGGATCTTGTTGTACTTCGTCTTTAATTTTCGTATCAGATTGGATTGTCACAGCTATTGTTAATTGGCACTATGTTTTTTCTATGGACCGACACATTATTACTGCCAAATAGGTCAAGATGTTTCTGACCAAACCGTTTAAATAATCATAATAAAATTGAATAAGCTACTCTAGCAAATCATGTGTGCAATAAAATGGTATAATCTAGGGGTTGAAAAATACTCTTACCTTTTGATTTTTTTTACTGACTAATTGACATTGTCCAAATACATGAAAGTTGACTTGCAGACCCTACATATTTGTAAAATAATAATAATTGTAATAAATAATTCTATATCTAAAACAAAGCAACATATTTGCAAAATAATAATAATTCTATATCTAAAACAAAGCAATATTTCGAACTATGTTTGCAAAATAATAATAATTGAAATATTCAAAGTGTTGTCAACATATCTCATATCTGTCCTTTTTTTTTTCACCATCCATCACAAAACACCAACAAAAATTTAATAATTCCAACCAAGAGTTTGTTAGATTCAAAATATCTAAAAAAAATATCAAAATTCCTTTTATCCCCCATATCAATATCTAAAAAAAATATCAAAATTCCTTCTATCCCCCATATCAATATCTAAAAAAAATATCAAAATTCCTTCTATCCCCCATATCAATATCTAAAAAAAAATATCAAAATTCCTTCTATCCCTCATATCTTAAAAAAAAATATCAAAATTCATTTTAGGAATTAATTGCCGTGGACTTGATTGTAGTTATGAAATTTGTTGTAGTTACGAGGAAGTGGCCCTCCCAAAAAACTCACAGGAAAAAACACTTTAAGTACTGGAAAAAAAACAAATGATTATTAATAAATAAAAAAATATAATTTACTAAATAAGTTTGAAAAAAAAAACACCACTCACAAATCTTTGCGTCTGTTGGTTGTGATATACTTGATAATATTTCTTGGATTTCACTCACAAACCTAAAATGAACCTAGAAAACGAAAAAGACGAGTTAATCAGATAATATGAGAATAGTTTTTAATGAAAAACAATTATAGATCAATACTTACAAATAAAAAGTGCTCTTTCATTAATGGCCTATGGTAACAGCACGCACAAAGTGCCTTCCTGCAACCATGAGGGTATAATTTCTTCTGCTCCGTACTTTTAAAAGGAACAGGAAATCTAACCCCACAAATGACGCACTTGTTGCGCAGGTATTCATGCAATGATGCATTCATCGAAAAACCCTCGCATTTTAAAAAGTATGCACAGCGGCACGACTCTCTTTCTTCGCTAAGAGCTCCAAGTAAGTTGAGAAATCCTTTATCATAGTAGTGCAAAACGTGTCACATAAACTCTGGTGAAGCAGCCGACAATGAAGGCTAGACCATATCACCTAATGGAATAGACGGGACCAATCGAGCTAAATCTTCATGCTGGTGAGCAGAACTGGTGGGAATCTAAAGAAAACAAATCAAAAAAATTTAGTCTAAATATTGTAAGAAAATTAGTAAATATTGGTGAAAGTAATTACTTGCGGTTGGGCGTTGCTGGGACCCCCGACTTCGAATGTGCTACCCCCAAATGTGCGACCACGTGGATTATCAATCCGAACTTGACGCACCGTCTGCAAAAGGAAAGTAAAAAAAAATAAAAATGATTTTAAAATATAATTCAACTCATCTAGGGCCCGCTCCTGTAGTATTTACAAAAAAAAGTATCAAAATGAGACTAATTTTTGTGAAATATAATACCCCTATTAACTAATTTTGAATTTGCTGAGCAGTCAAATTCATGCCAAATTCTTCATTGATATTTTGACTCGGCTGATAAATCAAATTCTGGGGTGGCAGGCCCTGCCAAACGAAAAGCAAATTCATTGTTAGGAAAAATTCATCATTCAATTTCACTAATGAAAAACGTGCAGAACCCGATTATTATCAATCAAAACTATTGTCCTTCCAACAATGGCTGCCCTAACCAAGTACCTTAAAAAATTGAAATTTTTTAATTTCTAAAACAATAATGCTACACTATATGATTAGAAAGTATGATGGCAGCCTGACAAAATTATAGTACAAATATTACAACCGAATGTAGCTAACTAAAGAAACATTATTTGCACTATAGATCTTGTTGGGCTGCCATCATTCTTTTTGGTCAGACTGTATAGCATATATGTTTACAAAATTACGAAAATGCCCTTCAAGCAAAATCCAATTTGAGAATTTCTTGATTGTAGGATTCTGGTGTGAAGATTAGCCAAGTGACATATAACGACATACAAGGCTCATCTGCATCTCGAGTTGCCGTGAAATTCAACTGCAGCGCGACAAATCCGTGCAGTGGAATTGGATTACAGGATATTAAACTAACGTATTTTGGTGATGAGCTGGCGGAATCTCAGTGCAATTTTGTTGATGGAACTGTGTCTGGTTTTGTTGTTCCGCCTAGTTGCTTATAATTATTTCAAGAGGGTTATGTTATGTAATATGTATAGTTAAGTAATCATGATTTATTGGAGCTGTTTTAGATGTTACACCAATAATCATGATGGTAGAAGTGTAAAGATAATATATAGATATTTATATTATATATGTAGTAATTTTAAAGGGTTGAGAGAGCAACAAATAATTTTAAAGGAGTGAAAATTGTAAGAGAAAAAAATAAATGCTTTTATTAATTTGCTTCTAGAATTTCAATTACAGCTTACATTAGAAGCAGATATAATTAAATCTGATACAACATATTTTCCATATGCACTGCATATTTAATTTACACAATAATTACGCATTTTAATTACAGAAAATAAGTTAATTGTTCCTTCTTTCTGGAACCGCCTTCGCCATATAAATCATTCCATTGCTTCAGTTCACTCATAATTGAGCCTTCTGCCGCAAAACTAGCCGAAATCTGCATTTCATAATAAAACGAGGGTTATATTTTGAATTATAATTTTTTTCCAAGGTAAGAAATGTAAGAAAAGAGAAAAATATACTTGATTTTTCGCTATTTTCAAGTCTTTCATGGTCAAGGGCCTTAGTGTAAATTCCGTTTCTTTTTCTGATGCCTCATCGCCTTTTTCTTTCTTCTCCTTTCCATTATTTTCCTAAATAAACAAGTATATAATATAATAATTTATATAAATGAAAAAGTCATAAAAAGAATACTTTTTTTAATTAATTAAAAAATAGAAGCTTTTATTACGAGTTCTTTCTGCATTTCTTTATCGATTAACTCTCTAACTGGCCGATAAGCCGCAGCCACACAAAGATTCTGCACCCAATTACAAAATTATTAATTAAAAATAATTTAAAAATAATACATTAAATAAAATAGAATAAAAAAAAAATTAAAGACCTTAAGATCACTTCCACTAAAGCCTTCGGTCATAGTAGCGAGCTCTTTGTAATCGAGCCCCTTAACCTTTTCTTTCGACAAAAGGGTCCTCATAATTAACTCCCTACTTTCTACCGTCGGCAATCCAACCATAATCCTATTCAACCAAAAAGTATAACTTAAAATCATACACCATTCAACTAAAATCAGAAAAAAAAATACTTACAATTATTATTATCCAAAATATAAATAGGATTATACACCACTTATATTATTATATAAGGAAACAAAATATCTAATTATTGTTGGTTGGACCCGAGTAATTGCACCGAACCAGTTCATTATTAAAAAAACTATTATTATTATTAATATTATTCAATTATTATTATTACTATATTACTTATTTATTTATTTATTTATTTATTTATTTATTTTCAAGTACCTGCGTTCGAAACGTCTGATGATGGCCTCGTCAAGATCGAAGGGGCGGTTGGTGGCGGCGAGAACGAGAATCCTCTCGTTTGACTTGGTCAACAAACCATCCCAGTGCGTCATGAACTCGTTCTTGATCTTGCGCATGGCCTCGTGCTCCCCCGCCCGCGTCCGCTGCCCCAGCATGCTGTCCACCTCGTCCACAAATATTATCGTCGGGGACACCTAGATGAGAAGTTGTTGGTTGTGAAACTATTAGTCTCTTTTAATTTTGTTTTTTTATTGTTTTAATAATTAGAGAAGTTGGATATCACGACGGCTTATATTGTTTTCAAAAGACAATATATAAAACAAAGAAATCGATATTATTATTTTTGTATATATTGTTTTGTACTTTTTATATGAATTTTTATTTATATATACTGCTTTAAGAACTATATATATAACTATAATGCTACCTTTTTATTTATATCGTTTTATATTCTACATACTGTTTTTTCTATTTTATACATTGTTTTCGATTTGTATATACTATTTAAAAACAGATTTATACACTATTTTGTAAAAAAACTAATTCTAATTAATCTTACCTTGGCGGCCAAAGTGAACAAAGCCCTAACGTTCTTCTCATCCTCCCCGAACCACTTTGACGTAATCGTGCTCATCGACACATTAATAAAGCTCGCTCCCGCCTCGTTGGCAATAGCCTTGGCCAGCATAGTCTTGCCCGTTCCGGGCGGCCCGAAAAGTAAAATCCCCTTACAGGGCTTCAGAATGCCGCCTTTAAAAAGATCCGGGCGGCGCAGGGGCAGCATTACTAATTCCTGGAGGGAGTCTTTTATGTCGTCCATCGCGCCGATGTCATCGAACGTCACGCCGATGTCACTCGCGGGGATTACTTCGGGACGGATGCGTTTTTCGAACTCGTTGTCCGGCGGGAGCTCCTGTTATTTAAATTGTAAATATTTTTAGGGAAATTTTGAAGAAAGCCCCTGATTTTTTTTAATTTTTTAAGAGACCCCCTTACTTTTTAGATTCTGTCAGAAAAAGCTTCTAGTGGATTGAGTTTAAGAGACCCCCTTACCTTTTAGATTCTGTCAGAAAAAGCTTCTAGTGGATTGAGTTTAAGAGACCCCCTTACTTTTTAGATTCTGTCAGAAAAAGCTTCTAGTGGATTGAGTTTAAGAGACCCCCTTACTTTTTTTGTTTTATTTATTATTTACAAATAATTTTATTTTAGATTGAGTAAAAAAATTATTATAAAAATAACAAGGGTATTTTGGTCCAAAAAAATAAAAATAAAGTAGAAAGAATGGAAAAATTACGATTTTGACAGGAGGAGAAGAGGCGGTTGGTTTCTCGGTTTCTACTTTACTTTCGGGGAGAATAGTCTCCGCGTGATTGTCGGGCTTCTTGCCAACAGTAGGGGCATTTTTGGAATTATCCTGTGAATAAATATATTTATTTTGAGTTAAAACCCTAGAACATTTTCCTCATCCCTAGTTTAACCAAAAGTAAAAAATAAAAACAAAATAGAGTGAGAGAATACCTTTGAAGCGTCAACATTGGCCTCTAGCTTCAACGTGTCATTTCCATCAGGATGGCTTTCTTGGAAAATACTCAATCCATGAGATAAACTACATTACAAAATATTTAACAAATTCACTAAACATTATAATAATAATTAAAAAAAAAAATCAAAATTCAAAAGACGTCGCATCTCAACTAATTACCTCTTGGCGGAAATAACGAGCTTGCCATTGCGATACTCAGGATCCTTACTATTCATCAGATGGTACGAAATAGCTGACATCACAACCTCCTCAATATAATTCCCAATAACCATCGTATCACTCAAACAAATCGAGCCCAAATCATCAATGTCAATCTCATTAGCAGCCAAAACCTCCATGATATGATTCCTATTATCCTTCATTTCAATCTCTCTCATGTCCTCTTCCAGCTGGCACTGCCAGCTGGCATCGTGGTCCCCATCTTCAAAAGGTTTCACTTCCACAGTGTAAGGAAAGAGAGAGTCCACTCTTCCTTCGTGGTCCGTTGCGCCTGCGTCGCAGTTTAGTAAACGTGATCCGATGATTACAACTGGGCCGGTTAGTTTGGAGAGCATTTTGTTGAACATGTTGTAGGCGCGTTGGGATTTGTAGAGGAACGATTCGACGTCTCTTATGTAGAGCACTATTGGTGCGCTTTTGGAGACCGATACCAAAACCTGTGATTTGTTGTGATTGTTTAGATGGGATAAAATGGAATATTGGATGAATGAAATGGAATAGTTGGATGTTTTTGGTTAAGTACCTTGTAAAGGGCTTGGATGAGAGTTTTTTCGTCGAAACACCAACTGCTGTTCTTTTTTGATGTGACTGTGTATATAGGAAAAATAAATTAATAAATAATTAGATATAAATTGTATAATATAAGTTAATTAAAAGGGAAATGAGTTTGAATGAATTAATACTAACCTATATTAGCAGCACATTGTGAGGCAAGATCGCTCATATCAGATGAGATAGATGCATTTTTCCTTAGCTTAGATTTATTCCTGAAACAAAAAATATATGAAAAAGTTCATATATATATTTGTAAAAAAAAATATAATAATAGTTTTATATTTTTCATACATTGTTTTCAGTTCCATATTGCTGCTCTGCCTTCGCAATAATCCTGTCAAAAAAAAAGAAAACCACAATATAAAATGAGAAAATATAAGAAAAAGTTTCAAAAAATAAATAATTAAATAAATATATGATTACAGTACCTTTAGGTTGTGTTTGTTCTTTCTTTGGAATTACGGAAAGAGATCCAAATAAACCAGACATTTTCTCCAATGTAGTCTCAGAAATTGACCTTTGATGAAACTAAATAATGAAGTAAAAATAAATATAATTATTTCATTACTTTTGTTTGATCAGAACACTTTCTAATTCAAATTTCATATAATGTCATTACTAAATCCTACCGAAGGTTTGTTGAAACTTCCATATTTGCTCTGAAACTACACAAAAAAGTAGAAACAACTTTCATAAAATTCTATATATATCGAATAATTCTTGAAAAACATAAAATCAAATAATCCATTAAAATGTAAAGTAAATTGAATTTTTGAAACATACCTTGAGTGAAAAATCGGTTAAATCAAGCAAGAGCAACTTGGCCTCAAAATAATGCGCCAAAGACTTTACAAGCATTTGTTGGTACGGCTCTGTAAAAAAAAATATTTAAAACATTTAAACTCATCTTTTTTATTTAATTAAAATGGGGAGTGTAATTATGAATTACCAGCAGGGCCTGATAGTAAAATAGTCCGGCTGGCAGGAGAGAGATTTTTTATGTGTTTTGAAATATCGCCTTGCTTTAAGTGAATATAAGCTGCACTTGTGAGTATTACACGCGTTTGTTCACTGAAATAAAAAGAATTATTACAATTACATAATTTTCCAAGGGCTAATATGCCATTTTGCACCGTACCAGTAATTGGTAAAATAGTATATCAGAAAAGAAAATAACTTTATTCTTATATTGGAAATAAAAGAATTAAAGGTCGTACGATTAAATAATTCATTAGAAAACCATTGAAACAATTGTGAAAATGAGAAAAATGTCTCATTTTAGTCCCAAAAAAAAAAACAAGAAAATGAGAAAAATGTGTGTTTACAGAAAAAAGGAAAACACAATTTGAAGAATCAATGCATATCACCAAACATAAATTGAGGATTTTCATTTCAGGAATCAATTGAGAAAACTCTATTGAAAGCTTTTTCTATATTAAACTAAAAGCATTTTCATTTCAGGAATCAATTGAGGATTCAAACAGAAAAAAGAGGAATCAAAATGCAGCTTAAACCTTCAGAAAGATTCAGTACATTTAATTTCTCAAATTTGCCCAAATAATTTACCTGAGATAATAAGGGAAATCATCAAAGGTGATCTGACTCTCCTTCCCGTTGACCACCAGTCGCCGGAGCTCCGCCTCGACGCCGTCCACCGCCGATACAGCCGGCGGCGCCGCCCACTTGGCCACCGCCTGGCCTGACGCCAATCCGATGCCCACGCCCAACCCCACTCCTATCGCTGACATGAACAAACCCTTTTGCGCCTCCATTGATGATGTTCTGATTGATTGTTTGTTTGTTTTGTGCTTCGTTCTTGGTTTTTCGTTAGGTGTTTTGATTGATTGATGGTTTGTTTCGGGGGATTTAGAGAGAAATATTAGAAAGAGAGAGACGTTTTATAGATGGAGGATTTGAAAGAGAGGCATTATATATATATAGAGAGAGAGAGAGAGAGGGAAGGAAGTTGGTTTGTTAAGGGAGATTGAGTTGTCAATTAGCTAATTTTAAAGGGAGATTAATTTTTGGATGAATGGAGATCTCCAGTGGGGATTTAGAAGAAGAGGCCCAAGGCCCAGGCTGCCAGTGATATATTTATGGTTTAAAAATAGAATTGTGACAAATCAAATATGTGTAGTTTTGTAATAACTAGTTGAAATTTTTGTTTGTGGTTATGAATGTTACAAATTTCATAATTAATTGGGTTGATTTTGTTAACAATTTTTTTGCAGGAGAAATCATGAAGATTTGAACATGCTATGTTTAATATTCAACCAAGAAATCAGAAGACTTGCCACTCAAGTACATATACACATCCTTTTTCTCATTCCAAACCCTGTAAAACAAAACAATTACAACAAGCAACACCTCCAATATAAGCAACCAACTTTAATTAACAGGTGATATGGGTAACATGGTCATTGCACGCGAGAGATGAGATAATATTCGAGCTGATACAGCACTTGAGAGGCCACGTTTCGAAACAAATACTCGAAAGAATAAAAAAGGATACAAGAGTAATGATTGAAGAGCAAGTAGCCGTGCGAGCCCGCTTATTCACAATTCAAGACGTAATGCAAAGCACAGTTCGAGCTTGGCTCCAGGTTTGTTAAAAATTCAAATATTTTCATTATTTGCCCCTTAATATTACGTAAATTTGCATAAAAACACTTGTATAGTTGAGAAATTCAAAATTTAGTTCCTACCGTTAGTTAATATCCACAGTGATTAACTTATCTTAATCACTATAGTTTACATTTTATCATAAAATTAACGTCATTTAGTAACCCCATCTCCATTCTTTGTGGCCGTACTTGTTTGCAATTTATACATTTTAGCAAATTTCCCTTGGTCATTTTTTAGGATAGGAGCTTACGAGTGACACATAATTTAACAATATTTGGAGGGTGTGGCCTTATTCTCTCAATAATAACAAGTTTATTCGGAATAAATGTAGATGAAATAGCGGGCGCAGAATCATGTCCATACACATTTTTAATCTTCACAATTTTCCTATTCATTTTGGGCCTCGTTCTTATCGCGTTGGGAATAATTTATCTCGGGTTGCAAAACCCGATAAGCGAGCAACAACAGGTGAGAAAACTCGAGTTGCAACAACTGGTTGATATGTTTCAACATGAGGCTGAGACTCATGCTAAGGTTAGAGAAGGGGTGTCTAGACATAATTTGCCGCCTCTGCGGACGATTTGATTCATGAAAAATGTGATCTTTTACTTCCTTGAGTTTTTAAGGGAAGGTCTAATTGTGGTGTGGTAAGTAAATATGTAAGTGTGAAGGTAAGGATTTGATATAGTGATAAGTAGTGTTAGTATTTCTTCATTTTTGGTGTGCAGGAAGTGTTTAAATAGGAGATTGAGAATCATTTTAAACAACACAAAATGACTTAACGTTCTTAACCCTGCAACCTTTGATAGCTCAATCAGAGAACAAAATCAAAATTTTAAATAAATTTCAATAATTTACATTCATTTTACACCAACAATTTCCAAAAAGTCCCAACCAATCAGGACAATTGAAAAATCCCTATTCCATTCCCTTAACCCCCCTTAGTTCCCTGGTGCAAAATTTGTAGCAAAAGCCCAAGCATTGTTGTTAACCGGGTCGGCAATGTGATCTGCCAAGTTCTCCAAGGGTCCCTTGCCAGTAACAATCGCTTGAACGAAAAATCCAAACATAGAGAACATCGCCAATCTGCCATTCTTGATTTCTTTCACCTTCAACTCAGCGAAGGCTTCTGGGTCATCTGCCAGACCTAATGGGTCGAAGCTACCGCCAGGGTATAACGGATCTACCACCTCTCCTAGAGGCCCGCCGGCAACTCTGTATCCCTCGACTGCACCCATTAGGATGACTTGACATGCCCAGATGGCCAAAATGCTTTGCGCATGAACTAAGCTTGGGTTGCCCAAGTAGTCAAGTCAACCATCGCTGAAGATTTGAGCTCCCGCTTTGAACCACACGGCCTCGCCGAATTTAACTCCATTACGAGCCAGTAACTCACGGAAAACACAGCCAAGTGCGCCAAGCATGGCCCATCTACAGTGAATGACTTCGAGCTCTCTGTTCTTAGCGAATGTTTCTGAGTCAGCAGATAACCAGCAGTGTCCCAGCCATAGTCACCGGGAAATTCACCAGTGAGGTAAGATGGAGACTCACCAGAGAATGGGCCAAGGTATTTAGCACGGTCTGGTCCGTACCAAGGGCTGCCTGAGGCTGCAGCTGACTTGGCCTTAGCGGCAGTCTTGCGCATGGTGACACGAGCCTCACCGAACATTAGATTAGTAGAGTTGGGGTTGAGTTTCACGACCTTTCGGGCAAGGCGGGGGAGAAAAAAAGCCATCGATGAAGCCATTTAGAGCTTTGAGATTTAGTGGCTTAATTAGCTTTTGTATGGATATATTGGTAAGGTGGTGATGAGATGTTTGTTCATAATGGAGGTGTTTATATATGTTTTGAAGGGATAGAAGTCGTCATAATTGAATGGATTTTGGGTGTATTTTTCTAATTTCGGATTGGTTGTTGTGATCCTACTCAGCTGATGAGGTGGTGGCCCCCCAAGAGAATGAGCTATCTCTTTGATGCATATAGAGAATACCAATCGGCAAAATGCCACATGTTTTCACCACAACCAATCAACTAATGCCACCTATCTCGAAAAATGTGTATCTAATTAACAAAGTATTTGTCAAACCAATTCCTCTTTACAAACTTATATTTTTTAATACTTTGGTACCCGTTCGGTATTCAGATGCAAAATGATGATTTATTCAAGTGCAATCGAATTTCAAACACATCCTTGAGAAGTCATGCCTTGACAATACCAATCGTAATTGAACATGTTTCAATTTCTACATGATTAAAAAAACTTTCTAACGGCTTGGCAAAGCCGCCGCAGCCGGCGTTCAGGGAGGCTCTGTCAATGGACGGAATTTTTGGCGAAGAAGGAATGCCAGATGACCGTCCGGATGAAACTACTCTGTTCTTTGATGAGTCCACAGAGATGAATCATGAGATAAATCGTATGAACAGAGCAGTTATCATAGATGGAACGGGTGTCCATGAGAAAACGAGAGATCAAATAAGATTTCTTCTTCAGAACGCCTTCCCATGGAGACAGGATTTCACTTTAGCTGATCTTGCCGGTCCGAAATTCATTCTTATCCTCCCTTCATCAGTCCGAAGGATCGATTTCTTACGAGCAAGATTGTCCGAGATCAGAAAAGCCGGCTTCAAACTCTTCGCTTGGACTACTCGAATTAACTCCGATCCGGTGAACTTCAAATTCAAGGTTTGGTTTCAACTAATAAACTTACCTCTATTCTTTTGGGAACCTAAGATTCTGGCAAGAATTGTTTCTGGCTTCGGAATTCTGGTTGATCACGGTCCCTTGGCGGAAGTCCCTTCTCCTGAAGCTCTCCCATTACTGATCACCACGACTAACCTTTCTCTCATCCCTAAGACACTCAAACTATCTTACAAAAAAATGTTTTTTAGGGTTAGATTGATGATCAGTACCAGGAAAGAATTCTCTCCTACTTTTGTGCAAATTTCTCCTGCTACTTCTCTTAACCACAACTCAATGATTCCTACTACTTTTGGGAATCCATCCAATGATGGTGTTATGAGGGCTTCATCATCCAACTCTGTTCTTCCTCCTACTCACCCTCTTACTGCTTCATCTTCTTTGCCTAACCGCCCTCCTCCTACACCATCTCATCTCTCTCTCATCACCACTGACACTCATACTACCCTCCCTCCATCACCCCAACGAGTGCTTCCGCCCTCCTCTCCTCGGTTGAATGCATGCAGCATGAACAATGAGCGTGAATTCTTCTCACCAGAAAAACAACTAATCCTAACTACCTCAAATCAGTCCAAAAAAGAGCTGAAAATAACATATCAATACAAAACAACATCAGCTACACTTTCAATCAATGGTGCTCATGCCGTTTGTTCCCGCACGACAGGAAAAGCGAAAAAGAGAGGGTGGAGCACGTGTCCTCTTTGTCATTCCCTTGGCACCTGTAGAGGCTCGAGCTTCGCGGGAAAGCCGTCCCTGACTAGTGTCGTCCGTCTTCGACAGGGAGAGAGAGAGAGAGAGAAAGAGAGAGAGAGAGAGAGAGCAAAAACTGAATTATTTTATTTGTTGAACCACATGTTTTCAAATAACATAGAATAGTTACGACCATGAAAGATATTCAATTTGAATAATATGGCCTAATTTGCAGAAACTGAAGACATGTTTGAAGTGGAAGAGCATAAATGAAAACAAGAATTATTATGATTAACAATGATTTATTATTAAGAAAAAAAAAGACATTAATAAGCATCTCAATTAAAAAGGTTCAAAGCCAAACACATTGTTCCATTTCAAAGCCAGCACAAAAACACACAAAAAGAACACCATAACGAAACCCAAGAGAGGATGAAAGTACCAAAAACCGCTTCTTATATTACAGCATTTAGCATCAAACAACACAGGCTCCTTGGAAGGGTCAGGCCTCCATCATCTGATTATTCACCCCTTCAGCCTTGTGTGCCTCCATCTCCTGTTCATCAATCTTTTGTGCCTTCATCATATGACAAACTAAATTAATTTGTTATAAACCTAATTTCAGATATATACCCATTTTAAACCCAGTTTGAAAGTCCCTAAGTTCTGATTGTAAAGACCCAATGTTCAGATTAACTCTAGTATAAACATTGGCCCAAGATTTCTTTTCTATTTTAAAGGTATTCGCCCTAGATTTCACATCACATATGCCCCAATTCGAATCCTTATACATTATAATAGTTATATATTGACCATAATTACCCTAATTAATGATTCCTAAATTTTGATAGAGAATGAAATTGAAACTAGAACAACTCTCAACAGGACATGCACGTGTGTGAGAGAGAGGCCTTACTGCGAGCGAGAGAGCAAACCTTACTGCGAGAGGGAGGGAGGGAGAGAGACTGCTCTTAGGTGAAAGATCGAGATGCACTCACCATTGAGAGAGATTTTTCAGCAAGGAACAAAACCTTACCGCGAGATGGAATAGATAAGAGGAAGAAAACAGACGGAGAGGAGAGAAAAGAGAGAGCTGAAGTTGGGATGTTTTCTTTATTTAGAAACGCTCGTCGGAGAGGTCGATCTTGTGAAATGAATGGCTGTAAAGGCGGTGGATCTTTAACAATTTTCAAAGAGGGATAAAAATATACGATACGAGTAAATGATCTTATCATTTTATTACATGTTCTTTTATATAGTCTATATTCACATATTTTATCAAGAAAAAATGAAATCGGAATCATAACGATATGTCTTTATGTAATATTATGGAGATAATTTAAATGAAAAAATAAGATTTCAAAAAAATTTGATTCAACGGCCGAGATAAACTTGACAATAAGTCTTTTGAGAATTATAATTTTTTAAAAAAGAGAAGAAAAATTATTTATATTTTAATGAGCAAACTTTTTATTAACTATTGGTACATGTGATATTGTGGTAATAATTTAAATGAAAATCTAAGATTTCAAAAATAAAAAACTACCCAATGGCGAAGATAAAATTGACGACAGGTCTCTTGAAAATACTCAAAGAGAGATGAAAAATAAGGTATAAGGTATAAGTTAATGAGCACATCATTTTTGTACATCTTGATTTATATAGTCTATATTCACATATTTTAGCAAGAAAAAAAATGAAACCATAACAATATGGAACTCAAAATAAAGAGAAAATTCCAATAAATCTATATTTGACGATTTTAACATTAGAAATAAAATATTTCATTAAGAATTATAATTTTTTTAAAGAAGAAAAAAAAATTATTTATATTTTAATGAGTGAACTCTTCATTAATTAGGGGTATTAATAATTGAACATAAATTTGCACCATGATTCATTGAAATCATCTGATTAAGATCTGATGGTCACAAACAAACTCATAACGGTTCTCACTAAATCGGGTATGGAACACAAAACACTAATTCAACTAATCATATACTTATGTTTTAATAATCACATAAATAATGTCATATAATATCAATAAATTTAAGAAAATGAATGCCTAAAATTCGACAAAAAAATTGATCTAACAGTCGAGATAAAAGTGATGATGTGACCTTTTGAGGAGGCTTAAAAGTAGATGAAAAATAAGGGGTTTATAGTATATTATTTTTTCCTACTTTCAGATTTAATTAAATGGAAAACTCTCATAGTTTTTTACTATTAAATATAGTTATAAACTAAGGTTTGCAGTTGCATACTTGAATTTATCAGTAGCTGCAACAGAAGATGGACCTCTCCTCTTTCGACTTCGCTTAGCCTGACAACCATGTCTTGAACAATTACTCCATCTTTGAGAAAGATGCGGCTCTCAGAACCGAGATAATTGTCAGCCGCAGGTTTTTGAGAAATTTTTGTATGCTATTATAGAGGGAGAATATATATAGGGTCTTGAGTTAAGAATTTCAAATAATAAATTATTTTATAGCGGTGCGTATTTAAAATGAAGATATGTTATATTTGATATGTTTTATAAGGGAATATATGATATCAATATTTTGATAATTTTCGTTTTAATTCGTCTTATTTTCAGAGTTTGATATTTTGCAAAAGTACACAAATATTCTTTACTTACAACAATTGAAAAGAGAACTTACACCCAAGAATTGAGATGAAAAATTACAATGAAATTACACAAGCCCTAGTTCGAAATCAACAGGACAAAGAAAGAAAAGTGAAATAAATATCACAAAGAAAAGTGAAAAAAATATAAGAAAAAATGTAACTCGACACCACAGACACGCACACATGCATAAAATAATCAACAATCGTAGAACTTCAAACATTATAAAGCAACATTCATACTAAACAGGTGGAATTTCATCATGCGCGGCTTTCTTTGACGGGCGCTTTACACTACCTGCATGGTATAGTAGCACCCAAATGAATGTGATGAATTGCCCTCCTTGAGCTAATTTCTGCTCGTGGATTTTATGATTTTTTGACGGTGCAAGAAATACAATCAACTCAGCCCAAAATTCTTCGAGTAACTTCCACCGCTGTACATCGTTCTTTATCTCCGCAATCAACTGCCTCCCAAGGCTGACTCCATTTTTAATGATTGTATTTTCTGAGATATCACCGTCCACCATATGTTGGTACCTTTTGCTTTTCTCACAATCAGCAAAAAACTCGCGTGTTTCATCAAGTATTTTGTTAAATATTTTTTCGTTCGTGCAAGCATCTATTGGTACTAGCTCCGGCTCCAATACAAACAAGAAAGCACAATAATTTGATAAGGTTACGGCAACGTTCTTGCAAGATTCGAAGTCCGTGTTATTTTGGTCTTTCCTTGACTCCAACTCCATCTGGCAAAAGGTTGTCGCAATGTGCCACGTGAAAATGGTGTCTGCATGTGTGTGCTCATGTCTTTTGGTGCCGCATGCCCAACCCAAAACTTCACTCATTCCATGTCTCAATAATGTCGAAGATCCATTCGTCAGTGTGGGATTTGGACCGTTAAATAAATCTTTCATATAGCAGCAGACGGCTCTCTTCATTTCGGTAGATACTTTTACCGGTTGACTTGTCTTCTTGCCTTTCTTTATTGTTTTTCCACCAAGGCTACAAGATAAACAACACCAAAGTCTCGAGGAGCAAGACACGGCAGCGTTATTAAGAAGCGAATATTGAGGAATCGAATTACCTAATGCTCTCGGAAAACTTCTGAACCAAGCTAACCGTAATAGTTTATCTAAGCGCATGAAATCTATTATTTTGTAATATTTAACGTACATGCATATAATTGTTGTCTTTGCCCAGTCGGAGCAAAAAGTACTAGTTAGTCCCCATAGCTCTGTGAATAAAACAAAACCAACAAGTATCTCGGTAAGACCAGCATCTATCTTACTATAGTCCTTGTTCGCTAGTTTTTTTTGCTTGTGAATTTTTAGTGCAATCCACAGAATCACTCCTACTATACCAAAGACAAGTATGTTATAAATTACAACCCAAATGCCAAAAACCACCGGTTGCCTGGCGTGCATAAGGTCGGAAAGAAATCCAAGCTCTGATTTAATAACCCTAAAAACTCGTTCTTCACCTTTAGAGAGAAGCTCGAGGGTCAAATCACGCGTCTTTGGTTTCTTATATTCAGCTGTCGGGTAACCCTCCATTCTTCTCTTCAAAAGCTTGAACAAGGAAAAAGAGAGGCATGTATCCTTAAGCCGATCACTTACATCCCCAGGATTGTGCAAGAGGTTCCCTTTGCAATCCCATACCTCATCAATGGTCGTGACGTTGGCCATCTTCACACACGCGACATAATTAGAGGGGCCAACTACTATATCCTCTTCCCCATGAACAAGGTACTTGTACCCTCTCATGGTCGAAGGGTCATAGTCTTTGTTTACTTCGGACTCGGTTTCCATGTAGAGTGAAATTAACTTGGTATTTGCGGTTCCGTACATGCGATCAGAGGCATCAAAACTCCAGTACCTTTCTCCAATCTTTAGGATCGAAAGAGCCCAAAGAACAAAGAAGGGAACTAAAAACTCTTGCTCGGTGGGAATGAACAATAACACCCAGAGTACGTTGATGTTGCTAGTGAAATTTAGCTTTTCGCGAAACTTCACCTCCTTCCGCTTGTCCTTTCCATCTGAAAAGCAACCAAATTAAGATGCAATAGTAAGGACACATATTGGAGAGAGAAATGATACTTACAGTAGAAGAAAATACATATATACTATAAATACATACCCTCGGATAGGTAGCCCAATAAAGAATAGAAGGTTCCGAATTGGATGAAAAAGAGCACGATCCATGCTAAGTAGAACGCGTTGTTGTACGGAATTTGAAGCACAAGGAGAGTAAACTGACACATCCATGTATACAAAGGGTCGCTCACGAAACCGAGAATGGAAACGAAGATCTTCCCTCCAAACCAGAGCCGGTTTCGTGTTACCGCCAGTATCAAACCCGCCAAAAGACTCGTAGCTATTATGATAGTAATTGCATCTGCAGCAGCCTTCCACTGACCATCGGTCAGGCAAACAAGCGAGGAAACGCCATTAGTATCTACAGTAGAACATGTCCTATTATACGACATGTCGGCTTTTCAGAATATTGAGATGAAAAGAATTAGTTAAGGATTTAGAGAGGTATATTAATTTCTTGGTTTTGAGATAGATCATAGAGCTCTCTATGTGGCCTCTTATATAGATCAAACGAGTTAATGGTTAGTACTTAAGAATTGGTCTGATTGATCCAAAATAATTAAAATGGATAAAGAACATTGCATGACAGCTATAAAATAAGTTGTAAAAGAATAAGTTATTACAGAATAACACTTAAGTGTTATTTTAAGTGTTATTGTGAATACGACGTGTTCATATATAGGTCATACAGCTATAAAATAAATTTGCAAAAGAATGGGTTCATAGAGAAGGGCACTCCATTAAGTATTATTTTTTGTGAAATATAGGAAGTTTTCGTAAGTCATGAGTACATCAGAAGAGCTTATTATTCATATAAATAAATTAACAAAGAAGCAACAAGGCCTGCATGTTTCGTTATTTAATAAGTTTACTTTTGTATTTAATGACTGACAACAAGTTCGTCGCAAAATAATAATAATAAATTACGAATTCATTAATGATTTATTTATTTAGGTTTTCTTTACATATCCAGGTTCCGCCATTGAGACCAATAAATTAAAATAATTAAAATGTATAAACAATCCATCACACCTATAAAATAAATTTGTTAAATAAATTTGGAATTATAAAGTAATTGCAATTTAATAATAGTAAGTTTAAAATTTTAGCAATAATTTAAATTTCAAATGCTTAACTTTAGTAATTGGAATTTCTAAAACAGTCTTATAAAAATTATGTATTGTATACTTTGCATATGTAATTTCGATTTATAAAATATTTAATTATTTTCTTCATGAAATATTAATATAATTTAATATTAAAATTAATATATATTACACTTAAGTGAGTAAAATAAGTTTGCTGTTATACATAATATCAAAATTATTACGTACGATACATAAAAACATGTGATTCAGTTATATTTTCTATAAAAAATTTAAGATAAAAGACACTTTTTATAACATGTGTCAAAAATAAAACAATATAAGCTACCTTATATTTGGTTTTTTGATAATGGAGTCTATCATTTTTTCATTTGAACAAATAGAATGATAAGATATGTGAAGTAACTGGGGCAGCTATGTTTAAAACTTAATAAAACTAAATACTTTTTTTTTTGAAGCTTGGTAGGCGATATCCTACTGAGGTTTCTTTTGATTTAAATAAGAAATAAAATATTTTGTTACGTAGATTCCCATCCCCTTTAGATCAGGTGACGTTGTAAGAAAAAGAAATTACAGAAGATAAGTCTTCTAGCAATTGACCGGAAAATAAATCTTCATCCCTATCGAAGTTTAGAAGTTGTCCTTCCAAAGTTGCGCCTCACGGTTCGCCATTTGTAGAGTGATGTGTGTCGGCACGCGTTGATTGTTGAAGATGCGTTGGTTCCTTTATTTCCATAGGGTATGCCAGATTCTTAAATTTGACCTGATGGAATTTAATATTAACGACTGATATTTATCAGATTTTACAGAGTATACATGATCTAGTTTTATTTGGGTGTCGATGATATATTGGTGTTCTGTAGGGGCGCAAAAAAGAGCAAAGAGGGGCTACATCTATTTATTTTAGTCTAAAAAAATACATACTATATTTATTTTAATAAATTTTATGGTTATTCCATAATAGTTTATAATTGTTATATAGATTTTACAGAGTACATATGAGTTTTGCTATTTCTCAAGTGACAATTATTTTTTTTTTCTTATTGTTTCTAGAGATGTATTTTGCAGAGGTGGAATTGTCGTTGGACCTGGTGGGCCTAATACAATTTTAATAAAAGAAATTAAGAAATGGATGGTCAAGATTTTGAGGTGGAAGATTGACATGTGAAATCTACCCTATTAAGCTTTAATTTTGCTATGTAATATTTGCACTTTTTCATATCATATACCCCAAAAATAACATTCTCATATCATACATATGTAAGTTTCAAAAAAAATTGTACAACAATAAAATTCTTTCATTGGATATATAATTTGTTTCTTCCGTTTTATTACTATACTTACGTTATTTACTTCAGTATAGCGAGTTAAAATCATTACTAAATTGACTTGCAACAGCTAATATGTTACAAAATTGGTATTAAAGTGACTCATTACAACCAATATTTGAAAAGTCAGTTCTGAAGGCCGATAAATCGGCAATTAATCGGTTGAAGGTCCTCAACTTTCAAGAATAAACCTTGAAGGTTGAGCTAATAGGCACCCCGGCACGGCGTTGCCACCGGCAGCCACACCCAAAAAATGTCACAGCCCATTATTTCTAAGTATGTTAAATGTATATTTGGACTTTTATGTGATCATTTTTTATGTTTAAATGTTATATATATATATATATATATATACTATTTTGTACAAATTTATATTATAAATAATACATATTATAATATATATAATATACAAAAGTTATTAAAAAATAAAAACTCGTCAATTAATCTGAATAGTCGGTTGAAGTTGGCTGCCGCGGAGTACCATTGAGCGATTTCTGTAACCTTGGCTACAAATTATATAATACAAAATTATTACAGAAAATCAATAGAAACGAGGACATGTGTTGAAAAGTTAGACAAAACCAAGCTTTATATAGAAGAGTAATAGACAGAAAAACACTTCCCAAAGTGCAGGAATGAAGCTTAATAGGAACTGGAGGGACATGATTCTCTCAAGATTTTGATGAAATAGTATATATCAATAATGTTTTAGTGACAAAAAAATTGAAATACATGTTTTTTTTATGCATCTGGTCCTCTAAAATTTTTGTACAGTGTTAATTAACGGGAATAATATTTTTTGCACCCCCTCCATACTAAATTCAGTACAGCTCCGTCCTTTCTTAAGTATTTATTTTTGTGAATAGAAAGTGTTCATAATCATAAGTCATATATAGTTATTAATATCTGCAAAATAAAGGGTTAATAGAGAAGAGCACAAAGTCCTCGTATTGTTGTTGAGCCGGCAGCCCCTTCTAGGTACAAAGTGAAAATGCGAATCTTTTCCCCAAAAAATATTGAAGATGACACAACAGTACATTTCACAATTCCGAATCATTCGACATGTAGGATTTTCAAAATAGAGGAATTGAAAATCACGCCGGGGGGACTGTAACGATCCTGTAGTGACTGTATATACTGTTTTTATTTTTTTTAAATATATATTGTTTATCGAATGAATTTTTATATACTGTTTGTTTTCAGTTCAGATGTTTGTATATACTGTTTTCAATTTTTATATACTGTCGTGCAGTATCAGCTCCCTTCAAAATATTGAGATGAAAAGAATTAATTAAGGGTTTAGAGATGTATTTTAATATGTTGGTTTTAAGATAGATCGTAGAGCTTTCTATGTGACCTCTTATTGATCAAACGAGTTAACGGTATCGCATAGTTGCTCATTTCACGAATAATTTACGCATTATACGCATATTTTCGAATTTTTAAAAAATTCACGAAGTTCACACGTACCAGCATGAATGGTAATGTTCAGTACTTAAGAATTGGTCTGATTGATCCAAAATAATTAAAATGTATAAAGAATATTGCAAGACAGCTATAAAATAAATTTGTAAATGAATATGTTAATACAGAAGAAACTCCCTTAAGTGTTATTGGGAATAGGACGTGTTCATAAGTCATACAGCTATAAAATAAATTTGCAAAAGAATGATTAATAGAGAAGAGCATTCCCTTAAGTGTTAATTTAGTTTTCATAGGTCATAACTACACCAGAAGAGTTGACTACTCATATAGATAGATAAATGAAATAAAGAAGCAAATAAATTAACAAAATAGTATAAAATATATAACAAATAACAAACAAGCAACAATGCCTGGCATGTTTTGTTATTTAATCTGTTTACTTTTCAATTTATATGATTAATTAACGACTGCCTGCAAGTCAGACGAACAAAAAATCATCAAGTTGCAAGAAATCTGAAAATACTAATTCTTGTTGATTGTCAGCATCGTCCGTATTGCTGATTCGCTTGTTCTTATCGAGTTCAGAAATGTTGTATGAATAGATAAATATTTGGAAAGTTTACTGTTATTTAAAATGATATTGAAAACTACAACACTGCATTGGGACAAGTGGAAATGTAAATTGGTATTCATAAAGAGATATTAAGCAGATAAAAAATATATATTTGATGGGTTATTAGATAAAAGATATACTAATACTTAAGAATATATATAATGAACAGATAGATATTGAGCAGTTTCTTTGAACGCAAGATAGATATTGAACAGTTATAATGTGTATTTGTGTGTATTAATATATATATATATATATATATATATATATATTAATTCTTAAGAATATATATAATGAACAGATATAATGTGTATTTGTATTAGAAAAATCAACATAGTAGATGAGACACTGATTTTCTTTTTTAATTTCTTTTTATTTATTTAAAAAGAGATATTGACAGATATATATTATGCAGAATATATTTATTGAACAGATAGATACTAACAGATATAATGTGTAAATATATTGAACAGATATTAAATTGTCTATAGGTGGTCTTCTTAAGAAAACTTAAGGCACCATTGACTGGTAAACTTGCTCTATCAAAAAATCCCCCACTTATTATATGTGTTTTGACAAAATAATAGACAAGACCTAACTTTAACACATGAGTTTGACATTTTAGATTCCGCAATTTTAAAATTTTATAATATTATGAATGATTTATACAATAATTGCAAATATTTCATATTTTTTGGTACATAAATCTTCTTTCGTTCAATTTGGCAAAACGAAAACAAAATAGTTTTCCTTCAAACAAGAAAACAAAATAGTTTCAAATTTATTTACCCAGTCGTTTGGAAATTGGAACTTGTTAATATAACATTGACTTGCAATAGAATGGGATCTTACAAATCTACAAGTATCATTTGCTTTAGTATTTTAGGTAGATAGTATATTATATAGATTATTTTAGTAAAGAATATTTTTTATTTTAAAGTAAACATAAAAAAAGCAGAAATATTTGCCGCAAAAAAAATATTTGCCGCAAAAATAAACTAATTTAATCCAACACTTCATATTTCATTATACATATGATTTTGCTATGAGTCATGAGTGCCAGATGAATTATTAGTATATTATCCTGAGAATAAAAAAATGATTTTGAAATGTAACATAAGTAGTTACAAGGGGAAGCTCATGCTTTGCGCTTTGCGGAGATATTCAAAATGAGTATCAGGTTGCTTAATAAGCGAAACATATATAAGGAATGAAAAAACACTAACACTGATGTGAAACTAATTGAATAATCTGTGAAAAAACTTAGTAATTTGTCAAACTTACTAGATTTAAATAATAGAAATGTACATATATAATGAAACTCCAATCAAATAGAGTTCGAGAAATGGTTCCAACACTACTTGTACATACAAACCACAATACTTAATATCAATCATCACCTCAAGTGTGAATTGCAAGAATGAGTCTGGGGACAGCAGCTAATTATAAGAACAATTATATATAAATAGAAAAAGAATTTTTTTAATTTTGTAATTTATCAATCTTATTTGGGGCTCGTAAACATATTCATAATGAGTGGTATGATTTATTTAGTTGTTAATAATGAAATCAAAGTTTACGTAATAAATATCCATATTGGATTGTAATCAAGATGGGAGTACCGATAACAGACTACTAATTAACCAACTATAGCAAAATAAGAGGAAAAATAATAAGGTAATATTAATATTTGTTACCCTGGAAACGCTCTTCCTTTTTTGTTTATATGAGTGATGATAGTTTTCTCTCTATTCTTCCTCAAACTCCTTGATGACGTGACAATTTGTATTTAATAGACTGTTAATACATATAATAATGAATTTATGATCCCCATATAGGAAAATGAGATTTAAATTTACTACATGTTATATTAGATTTGTCATCTCATGTCAACTCATAATAAATTTATAGTCTCTATATAGAAAAATTGACTTTAGGTTTACCACATGTTGTCTTAGATTCATCATCTCATGCCAACGCGTGATAAATTTGTGATCATATATAAGAAAACTGACTTTAAATTTATCACATGTTGTATTAGGTTTACCATCATAATAAATTTGCTTTGGTTTGTTATATATTGTATTAGATTTATCATCTTATGCCACGTCATCAAGGGATTGGGGGGAAGAATATGGGGAAAACTATAATTTTCCTTTTTATATTCAACTCATTGGGTTGAGAGATTTTGTTAAATATGTGTACTAAATTATGTTTATCGGCAATTGAACCTATGACATCTTGCTATACATGTAAATGCTTTAACTAATTAGGCTACAAATAATTTGCAACGCACTTCTTTTTTGTTGCTTTCAATATATATATATATACACACACATTTTCCACTTCAATTTCTTCAGAAATTCTTCAAAACATTTCCTGATATTGATCACAGTCTATCTCTTTTCATCATAACTCCTAAATTGTGATTATTTGCCAATTATTCAGTACACTTTCCGTACCCTTTTTGTTACTTAATATTTCAGAATAAGTGTTTTCAACTTTTCATGCTTGGGTGCTTCTATTTGTCTGGACAAATATGTAAAGAAGCAAACAGGAATTGTGTCACTGGATAGATTTCATGGAAACATTGAAACAACATAAGTATCAAGGCACAACGTAAGATTTCAATGACAGCCTTTACAACTTTCGTCAGATTCATATGGGATACCTAAAGATCCCGAAATAACAACCAAAAAGTGTTAGAATAAGTACCATACATGTACCAAGCCTAGTAAGTAAGAATCAAACAAAACAAAAACACTGACAAGAGTATCTATTAGAATAATAGTGTAGAATAATAGTGTACAAGTGTAGTTGTGAGTATTGTATAGAAATATGGAGTTGAAACCGTGGTTAAAGGTTTCCGTATAGTCAACTCCTCTGTAACCAAAGAAGAGTGTAGTATGGAGGTATATTGTATAGAATCTCACCTGTATATACTGAATCTTTCTCATGTGCAGAAGAAGGTATTAGTATGGAGTGGAGTATTCATATTTTCAGATTCTTCAAGTGAAATTATGCTTGTGTTAAAATAATAATAAACATAATATTTATTTAATAATTTTATGTAGTTACGTGTGAAAAGATATGGGTAGATATGTGAAAAGTTGTGTATGTGTGAAAATGTGTGTGTAGTTATTTAAGAAGTTGTGTGTGTGTGTGAACGATTATGTAGGTGTGTCAAAGGATGTGCATGTGTGTGAAAGGCTGTATATATATGTGAAAAGATGTGTTCAGAGAATAAGATCCTATGAGCGCATGTAATTGTATAAGAATGACTTATGTGTATCATTTGTAATGAGAAGATCATGATAAGATTATAATAAGAAAAAAGAGACCTTTTTTCTCTTTCCAATTTCATTTTTCTAACAGCTTGAACTATGAATTAAGGCCCTTGAGCTCTCTCATCCTTTAATTTCACACAAATCAGGATCAAAATTGCAAATTGCAAAAATCAAGTCAAATGCTGAATGCTTGTTGGCTTTGTAACAGCCAAAATCTTCATTAAAGAAAAACCATTCGATGGAATTTTTGTTGTTGTTGCGTTCAGAATAACACTGTAAATCCACTCGCTCGTTTACAGAGGAATATAGAGTAACCATTTGATGTTAATTAGAAAGAAGAATTTATGACCGCTTAATCCTCAATCCTGATCAAAAGGACAAATACAAATGGGCGACGTGGCATTTTGACGTGTTGTTACTGTAGATAAGTATCTTAAAATTATATATATTAATATAATATCTGAGTGTGTCTACTTTTTTAATTAATGTTGGGAAAAAGAGGGTGTTTCGCACAAATTTTCTCTCTCGGAACTTTTGTCAAACAATTTGTGTGCGAATTTTGTGGTTAACTCAAAACACTAATACAAACACCACAAATTTGACCCAATTCACTCAAACATGTAAGGGATAAAATATATTAACTATGAGACATAATTTGTAACGAAAACATCTTTGTATTAATCACTTTGTGGTACCGTACCAATTTAATTACATACAAGAATAAAAATTTTCTTCTAGGATTTCCATTTAAACGCCTAAGCTAACCCAAGAAGAAATTCGACAAGGGCTTCTACCGTACCGATTGTACTGAATCGGTGATGTGGGATATCTACCGCGTTTCACGTATTTCTCCTTTCTTCTTTCCCTTCCTTTTTCTCTTTCTATTTCATTCTCATTTCAGCCCCTGGGGCTTATCCAATGTTACAGAATGCGCTAGGCGCTAGTCGGGCGGTCGGGACCATCGAGGATTAATCGGGGATTAATCGGAGATTAATCGGACCTAGGCGGATTTATATTTTTTAGTATTTTTATATATTATATATAATTTTTGCGTTGAATTATTTATACTATATTTAATAACATTAACACAACATACAAAATATACAAATAAAATGCAAAATAAAATTCTAGTTTTTTTTTTTTTAAACCGTTACAGAATGTGTGGGTATTTAAGCAATTTTGTAACGGTTAATTCATAAAAACCGTTACTAATTACACTATTAGTAACGGTTTTCATGAAAGACCGTTACAGAATTTTCCAAAATCTGTAACGGTTTATTATAAACCGTTACAGATTGTGTGCATATTCTGTAACGGTTCTTTCATAAAAACCGTTACTAATAGTGTAATTAGTACCGGTTTTTATTAAAGAACCGTTACAAATATGCATAAATAGATTTTTTTTACAATTCTGTAACGGTTCTTTCGGAAAAACCGTTACTAATATGTAATTAGTAACGGTTCTTTCGGGAAAACCGTTACTAATATGTAATTAGTAACGGTTTTTATTAAAGAACCGTTACTAAAACGCACAGAACGCCGACTAGCATAATTTCTAGGCGTTTTGCTTCCGCCTAGCGCCTGGGCGGCGCCCAGGCGGCCGCCTGGACCGCATTTTAGAACATTGGGCTTATCCCATCCATTTATGTGCACATTTTGCACGAAAGCCTTTCACCTTTTTAATATTAAAAAAATTCATAAAATCTAAAGGCCCAAAGCCCATTTGGGTGAGGAGGATTATCAAAAACCAACAATTAATTTTAAACACTCTTCATTCAGAAACTTTCAAAACTACGAAATTGCCCACAGAAATAAAAGGGCACATATTTTTGGTTCACATTTCAGCGCCTAGGTTTTTACTCTCTTCTTTTTCCGCCTCTCTTCCCCTCCAACTGAATACACCTACAGCCGCCTCTCTCTCTCTCTCGTCGCCACTTGCCAGCTCCTGCAATCATGGCAGCGAAGAAACAAGAGAAGAACTTGAAGAAGCGTAAGCTCTATAAAGAACTGGACACAACTGGAGAGGAGCAGGAAATTGAGATGGAGGAAGAAACGCCGGCGGAGAAGAAACAGGGGAAGGAAGACCAGGAAGAAGAAGAGGAAAATGGACAAGAGGCGGCAATGGAGAAACAAGAAGAGAAAGAAGATGAAGAGAAGTCCGTAAAGAAGAAGAAAGAGAAAAAAGGAATGGGTATAATGACGAATATGCCCTTCACTGATCTCCCTCTTTCAGAACCCACCATGAAAGCCATAAAAGAGATGGGCTTCGTAAACATGACTCAGGTCGGTTAGTTCCCTCTAAATATTCCACTTTTTCTCTCAATATTCCATTTTTATCTCTCAATATTCTATTCTGGATTCTAATATTCTATTGTTTCAGATTCAAGCGAGGTCAATTGCGCCTCTAATGGAAGGAAAAGATGTAATGGGAGCGGCCCGAACTGGTTCTGGTAAAACCCTAGCTTTTTTGATACCGGCTGTGGAATTATTGCACAGAGTGCATTTCAGCCCTAGAAATGGAGCTGGAGTTATAGTCGTTTGTCCGACTAGAGAACTTGCCATTCAGGTAAAAAAATTGAAATTTGATTATTTTAAGAGGAATTTGCACAAAGGCCCCTGTATTTCATATTTAAGAGGCAATTTCATATATAACCCTGCAAATATCAAAATATCATGTATATCACTGCAAAATATCATGTATACCCTAAAAACTTTGAGAATATCATTATAAATATATCTTCTTTTCTTGGCTAATTTAATTTATTTCTTTTTTTTGAAGACTCACGCTGTAGCGAAGGATCTGTTGAAGTACCACTCGCAAACTCTGGGATTGGTCATGGGCGGAAACGCGAGAAGGACCGAAGCGGAAATACTCGCGAAAGGCGTCAATTTGCTGGTCGCGACACCTGGCAGGCTCCTGGACCATCTTCAGAACACCAAAGCGTTTATCTACAAAAACCTTGTGGTACAAAATTGATATACTTGTTTTTTAATTTTCATAAGCCGAATTTTGATAAATTTTGGGTTTTTTGAAGGGTAAATGTGATATTATGAGCTTTCTACAGCGTAAATTCTAGTATTTTGACTGTGGTGGAGAAAGTTGTTATGGCCTTTTTCACGGATAAATTTGATAATTTCAGTGTTTTGATGGGTATAAATATGTATGGTATTCTGACAGTGAATTAATTTGGTGGGAATATTATGAACAGTCAGCCTTACTTCATCTTTGAAATTTATTATGACTCCAATGATTTTCTTTATTCTTTTTTTTCATTGTAAAGTCCCGACTTATTTAATTTTTTTGTTTCTGTTGTAATAACAGTGCCTCATAATTGATGAAGCTGATAGAATATTGGAGGCTAATTTTGAGGAAGATATGAAACAGATATTTAAGCGCCTTCCTGAGGTAAATTTTTTTATTTTATTCCTTTTTTAAATATTTGGATTAAAAATAAGTAAAACCTTTTTATTTATTTTTGTTTTTTTATTGTTTATGCAGAAAAGACAAACAGTTCTATTCTCTGCAACTCAAACAAAGGAGGTCTGTATTTAAAGCTTTTTCTTTTTTATTGAATTTCAGGGAAATTTTTAATTTCAATTGAATGAAATTGTATTTTTTAAACCAGGTTGAAGACTTTGCAAAATTATCCTTCAAGAAAAAAGAAGGAACTGGAGAAAAACCAGTTTATATTGGAGTCGATGATACAAGGTCTCAGAAGAAAGAACTCATCTAAATTTATTTATTTATTTCGGGAAATTTGAAAAAAAAGCCACTGCACTATTGGAAATTACGAAAAAAACCATCTACTATGAACTTTTTTTAAGATATTAATGCATGTGTCAATATATGTGATCAAATAAATTTATAACATTAAACATGTTAATTTAACCCAATTACTAGAGATTTAACGGTAGAGACCATTTTTTATCTGAACAACATATTGTTTTTTCCCATTTCCAATAACATAGGTGCTTTTTTGCAATTTAAGCATAATGCAGACCCTCTTCTTGCAAATTATTTGTTTAGGTTACGGTTGAGGGACTGGAGCAAGGATACTGCGTGATCCCATCCAGCAAGAGATTCCTAGTCCTGTACGCGTTCCTGAAACGGAACCTGAACAAGAAGGTGATGGTGTTCTTCTCGTCCTGCAACTCGGTCAAGTACCACGCGGAATTACTGCGGTACATCCAGGTCGACTGTCACGACATCCACGGCAAGCAGAAGCAGTAGAAGCGGACCACCACGTTTTTCGATTTCTGCAAGGCCCAGACCGGGATTTTTCTCTGTACGGACGTGGCGGCGCGAGGTCTCGACATTCCCGCTGTGGTTAGTTATTGATGAAATTGTTAAGGGATAAATGCACCGTTAGTCCTTGTACTTTAATTGGAGTGCAATTTAGTCACTGTACTATTGATTTGGCATGTTTTGGTCCCTAACTCTGGGACTATTATGCATGAAAGTACAGGGACCAAGCATGCCAAATTAATAGTATAGGGACTAAATTGCAATCCAACTAAAGTGCATGGACTAACGGTTGATTTATCCCTAAAATTAAGTGTTTTTTTATTGAAAAATATCTAAAATATTATTATCATTACTATTATTGTTGTTATTTATTATTGTTTTATTTTTTCACAAAACTAACCACGGTAGGAATATCCAACCGTCATGCCGCCACATCAGCGCACAACACCCCCTGCTTCTGCCTTACGAAAATCAAAGAACTTAGTCGTCTGATTCAACAAGAAACCTTTAAAAAAAAGGTTATGGTTTTCTTCTCGTCCTGCAAACTCTGTGATATTCACGGAAACAAAAGCAAGCTGAAGTGGACCTCTTTGATTTTTGCAAGGCGAAAAAGTGGATTTTGTTGTGCATGGACGTGGCGGCACGAGAGCTCGATATTCCTACTGTCGTTAGTTTATGATGAAATTATTTGTGTTTTATATTTGTACCCTTACAAATAAGGAGAAATCTTGCATGTTTGATGTGGGGTTTAGATTTAGGGAAAGCTTCTACTTTAATGGGTTTGCAATTTAGTCCCTGTACTATTGATTTAAACTTTTTGATCGCTGAATTTTATGAAATGTGCATAATTAGTCCTTGGTATTTAGTGAGCACAATTCTACAGAGTGCAGGGTCCATCCAAAAAGTTTAAATCAGCTTTACAAACCAACATGCAATCCAATTAAAGTACATAGAACTAATCCCATGCATTTATCCGCTAAATTAATTGTTATGTATCTTTTCTGAACTTTTGTTCTAATAATTCAGTTTTCTTGTTTTATGTAGGACTGGATTGTACAGTATGACCCGCCTGATGAGCCTAAGGTATTCATTCAAATGATGTTTATTTGAAATTATAATTTTTTTCTTTTAATAATTCTAATCAGATGCAATATTTTTCTATTTAGGAATATATTCATAGAGTTGGAAGAACGGCTCGTGGGGAAGGTGCGAAAGGACACGCTCTATTGTTTCTCTTACCAGAAGAGCTTAAATTTCTTACATATTTGAAGGTATGATATAAAATTTTAACAATATTATATTCTAAAAAAAGATTACAAATATAGCAGTAATAATAGTGTCTAGTTTGTAGTTTGTACTTGAAATGATTGGGATTAATTAGGGTTTAGTAGTTTCAAATAATTTATTGTTTGTAATGCCAGAAGAGCTTCTGATAATTTTAATATCATGCAATTACATTGAAGTTTTTAGTGAGAAAAGTGCCTAATTATTAAATTAAGGTTATTTTGGCATTTTTTTAATATAATTTTGGTGTTTTGTTTTTAATGGCAGGAAGCCAAGGTTCCTTTGAAAGAATACGAGTTCAATGAGAAAAGGGTGCAAAATTTGCAATCTCACCTGGTTTGTTTATTTACTCAATTATTTTTTCTAATTAAATTCTAGAGTTTTGAAAAAAAAATATGCTGAAGCTTTAAGAATTAATTGAAAATTGATAAAATGAAATTGATACACAGGAAAAAATAGTGGGAGAAAATTACTACTTGAACCAATCAGCTAAAGATGCTTATAGATCCTACATTTTAGCATATAATTCCCATTCAATGAAGCATATATTTAATGTTAACAGCCTGATTCTTAAGGTACACAATATGAATTTCCCAAATAAACAAAAAAGGATAATCTTGACAGACTAAATGAAAAAAGTAAAAATGCAGGTCTAAAGAGAAGGTAACCTCTCTCTCTCTCTCTCTCTAACGTTCATCAATCATCTCTGCATCCCCATCATCATCATCTGATTCATCCTCACTCTCTTCATCAATCTCCTCTGCCTCCATCTTAACAATCTGATTCCTCATCCGTTGCTCATTCACCACCGGATCCACAAATATCCTATCCAACAAACCCAGCCGCAACGGCCACTCCAGCAGCGACTCGACTTGCTTGACTTCTCCAAAGCATATCTTGAAGTTCGGCTCATTGATGAGCTTCCAGAAGTACCGTTCCACGTTCGGGAATTCGGAGGTGAAGGTTTTCGTCATGGCGCGGGTGAAACCGAAGTGAAGAGCGCACGTCATTGCTATGTCCGCTAGGGTTATACAGTCCCCGACTAAATAAGTTCTCTCTGTGCCAAGATGAGTGTTTAGAACACGGAGGAAGCGCCGCACAGCCGCAATGCGCATTTCCAAGCACTAAAAATAATTGATAACAATATTGCAACCCGGATTAATTGAGCTAAAATGCGTTCACTATCCAAAGTATTAATTGAAGCGAAGGAATGTACATGATCAGGGTCGCAAGGACCCAAACCCATGTTTGGGTGGATCCATCTTATTAGGCCTTCCTCCATTTCCCTGAAGGAAAACTCCACCCATTCCTCAACTCGGGCCTGAAATTCAACCAAGCTTAATATTATTTACACTTCTTGAGAAGAAAACCTATGAAATTATTTGAATTTATAAGAAGCCTACACATTCATAAACGGAGGAGGGATACAGGTCACCCTTTGACAGAGCAACTGCATATCAAAACAAACATCTGAATTTTAAACCCAAATCATAACTATAAGAAATAAATGTAAGAAATATGTTGTATGTCTTTCAAATAAAAAGCTAAAATATACTGTATCTAGCCATTGAGTTGCCCTCAATTACCGGTCCATCAACAGTCTCCAACACGCAAACCTACACAGAAATACAATTTCAGTTCGGGCATAATAACAAATCAATCAATTAATTAAATAAATAAAGCACTTTTTTTGTTACCTTTTCAACGGCTCTCTTAACCACGACCTTCAGGCCACAGTATTTAGCTGTAATTAGTGTTTTGTAGGCATCTCTCTTGTTAATTATTCCAACACGCAAAACCTGCAATTGAATGAACCACAGCTCACAATATGATTGTAAAAACAAAACGGTTATGATTCAGTATTAGTACACCAAAATACACGGTAATAGAATTTCCCTAACAAAAATAAGTGAACATAATTGTGCAGATTCAAGATCCAAAATGAAACTCTTAACACATATATGTAGAAGAAATTGAGCCTGAAATAACTCACCAGATCCGTTGGGATCGACGGGATCCAATCACCTGTTCTGAGATGAGATCCAATCACCGCCATCTGTTTATTCAGATAAGATGTGAATAAAGATCCAATCACCCCCTCCGCCTTGTGTGCCTCCATCTCCTGTTCATCAGTCTCCTGATTCGTCCTCTGCATTTTCAAAAATGACTCGCGCTTCGGCTGTATCTCCATCTCCGGCTCGACTCGCTTGACTTTTCCTAGGAATTTCTTGAGCTTCGGCACCGGCACCGGCAGCGACTCGACTTGCTTGACTTCTCCTAGGACTTCCTTGAACTTCTGCTGGCCGACGAGCTTCCAGAAATATTTTTCCACGAGTGGGAATTCAGACGTGAAGGTTTTCGTCATGATGCGGGTGAAACCCAAGTAAAGATCGCACATCAGTACTATGTCGGCTAAGGTCATATGGTCGCCGACTAGATAATCATTACCACGGGCAAAATGAGTGTTTAGAATGCCGAGGGAATTCTTCATAAAGAAAACGACAACGTGCTCGGACTAAAATAAAAAATACACATTATTATTATTACTAAAAAATAATATTAATATTTTAAAATAATAATATTAATAATAATAATATCATTATTATTATTAAGAATATTAACACTCTGATTAATTGAGCTAAAATCTGTTAATTTTTACAAGTATTAAGACTTTGATTAATTGAGCTAAAATCTGTTAACTATTAAAAGTATTTATTGAAGTGAAGGAAAGTACTAGAGCATTGTAACGACAAACACCGATCCTCGGAAAGATCCATCTTGCTAGGACTTCATCGATTTTCGTGGTGGCAAAGGCCATCCACTGCTCAATCTGGACCTGAAGTTGAGACGAGTTCTATTAATATTGTTTATATTTGCAAAGAAAAAAATCTATACATGAAATGATTTGAATTTATAAAAAGCTTACGATTTCGTAAGCTGAGACGCCAAACAGAGTCTTGTCCTCATCCATCATAGCAACTGCACATTAACACAAACAACATTTAAAATTTAAACCCAAATATATGCAAAATATGGTGTGCATGTTTCAAATAAGAGCTCAAAATATTACCATATCTTGCCATTGCATTGCTCTCAACTATCGGGCCGTCAGGAGTCTCCAACACTGGAACCTACACAAAGAGGTAGACATATATTAATTCATTTCTAGCAAAAAAACAAATAACTTAATCACACCATGCATTTTTTATTTTATTTTTACCTTTCCAATTAGGCGATTCCTATTGCAGAATACATCGCCATTGAGAAATAAATGGGTGTCGTCGGACATTTTGGATTCATTCACCTGCCTGACCTTCACGCCGCAGTATTTAGCTGCAATTAGTGTTTTGTAGGCATTTTTGTTGCCCTGTCCGTTGCATAAAACCTGCAATTGAATAAACCACAGCTCATAATATGATTGCAAAAACCGTCCTGATTCAGTATTAGTACACCAAAATATATGAAAAACAATTGTTGTCAAACCCCCCCCCCCCCCCCCCCCCAAAAAAAAAAAACACACACACACACACAAAAAAAAAATATTCAAAATCCTAAAAGCATATATGAAGCAAGATATTCTTGACAAGGAATTGACTGAATCAAGGCAATATTGTTACATGAAGTTATAACAAAAAGAAAGAAGAATATTTCAGCTCACAAGAAAAATATGGATAAATTAATCTACCTAACCCCAAAAAAGCAATTACACGGTAATAGAATTTCCCTAATAAAAATAAGTGAACATAATTGTGCAGATTCAAGATCCACAATTGAAACTCTAACACATATATGTAGAAGAAATTGAGCCTGAAATAACTCACCAGATTCATTGGGATCCAATCACCTGTTCTGAGATGAGATCTGAATAAAGAAGCAACAAGTCAACAATCTCAGTGAAGAAGCAAAAACAAATAAGAAAATCTATTGAATTTTCCTAATATTTCGACGGATCTGTAATTGATCTTTTCAATTTCGGCGATTTTAGGGTTATTCAATTTAGTTTTCCCGTTGGGAAAGAAAAGGGGGAATCGGAGAACAAGTAGGGTTTGGGAAGGTTCTGGAGAGTTACTTATCTTAGGGCAAGGACATTATTATATAGGTGTGGTTCATGTAATCCTTTTCTCAAAGTAAACCGGTCTAATATGGTCTACGGGCGTGAGCAGCTAATTTCTAAATTTTATTTAAGCAAAATATTTCTCATTCATACAACTAGGTTCACATACACCAACAGGTTTTCATAAGAAGGGCTCTTATAGGCCCAGTCCACATATTTATTTTTAACTTTGCAACCGCTTTTATGCTGCAAACCCGATTCACCAACACCATTATTATATTAAAACGACAGTTCATATGGAACCAGTCTACACGAAATCTTGGGGCCGAAATCACGATTATTGTGGTATTTGTGATCTCACTGACTACATTCTTTATGCAAATGCAAATGATCCATTTGGCGTGCTTGCATTAAATTGTGATTACTTTCAATCCAATGCATATCGGTACATATTTGAATTTTACGTTATTATTATTGTTATTTTACCTATAACAAAAATAACACAAAAACATAATCAAAATGTGAATCGTACGCAACCCTTGAAAAATATAAAATTATTAAGAGGGGTGAATAATTGAAAAAATAATTACCTATTTATTCATACATAAATAATATAATTAATTTCACTGTAGTTAAAATATATAATTAATTTCATATATTATTTTGATATCTTGAGAACTATAATTAATTATAATAATTAAAAGTTTGGGTTTTGAATTTACATGCTTTTGAAAGTAATGGTGGTGCTGGTACAATAATGCCTTTATTCCATGATTTTTTTTATTACTTTTGGTTTCAGGACTTGAATAAAATTAAATTAAAAATAAATTACAAATTAAATGATTGAATATTGTTTAGTTATTTCTTGTTTTATCAAAATCTTAATTTTAAATTTTGTAGCATAACCCACCAATAGATTTCAACACTACATGAAAAATGTTTCCCAATTGATCGATGTGATGCGGGAATGGAGAAAAATCGATCTCTAAAAACAGGTTTGAGACTCATTAATCCATCCTAACTACAAGATTTCAGAGGAGTTAATAAGAGGCTAATTGATGAAAACATACGCAATTAGATTAATAATAAATATAAAAGTCAATTGTACTTACAGAAATAATTGGAGCTTCAATTAGAGGAAGCACAACATGAGCACAACCCCTTTTCTTTGCTTTGCCAAATCAACTAACTCCATGTTTCTGAATCAAATAATTAAGAAATTCTCAATCTTCGCCTACTCTTCAAAAAAAAGAAAACGAAATTCTCAATCTTAATAATAAATGCTCAGCTTTTAATCAATCAAACTGAATCAACAATTGAACTAAAGCAGAAACAAAAAAGAGAAAATAGAAGAAAAATATGAATTCTAACATACATCGAATTATTTTGAGTTTTCGTAAAAGAAGAAACCCTCAGACATATATTTCCCTGTTGATTCTTTGTTAACATGAGTAATACTAATTCCATTATTTCAAATACCAACAAAAAAAATTCAGAAAACATTCAATTAAACAAACCACCAAAAAGACACACAAACCTAATCTTTAATATCTGACTTGTCGATCCGCCGCGGAGCTCAGAACACGGCGACCGGCCAAGGCGGAGAGTGAGAGAAGATGGCGGCAGCGAAGGGGGAGAGAGAGCGCGGGGCAGCCGGAAGAGCAGAGATTGAGCGAGTGAGATTAATGCTTATGTTTGGTGATGCATTCATTAATGCTTCAAATTGTGTTCTTCCTTTTTCTATAAACATTCATATTTTTCTCATTTTCACAATCGTTTTATCCTTTTCTAATCATTTATTTATACGTATGGCCTTTAATTTGTTTAATCCCAATATCAGAATAAAGTTATTTTCTTTTCTGATATACTACCAATTACTGTCATACACACTAGGCCTGGCAAAATTATTATACATTATAATTATAATTATAATTATAATACTTAATATTTTTTCTTCCCGTGAACAAACACGTGTAATACTCACAAGTGCAGCTTATATTCACTTAAAGCAAGGTGATATTTCAAAACACATAAAAAATCTCTCTCCTGCGAGCTGGACTATTGTACTCTCAGGCCTTGTTGGTAATTCATAATTACATTTCCCATTTTAATTAAATAAAAAATATGAGTTTATATGTTTTAAATAATTTGTTTTTTTACAGAGCAGTACCATCAAATGCTTGTAAAGTTTTTAGCGCATTATTTTGAGGTCAAGTTGCTCTTACTTGATTTAACCGATTTTTCACTCAAGGTATGTTTCAAAAATTCAATTTACTTTATATTTTAATGGATTATTTGATTTATGTTTTCAAGAATTATTCGATATAGAATTTTATGAAAGTTGTTTTCACCAGAGGAGCTTTGGCGGGAAATAATCATGAGAAGATGAAGCAGAGTTGGATAATTTACTATGTTAGTTGTTAGATTTTTTTTTTTTTTTTTTTTTGACTGAAAGTTGTCGTAGTTTTTGGATTTTAGGGAAATGTCTTCAAAGTTTTCAATTTTCTTTATTTACATGTGTGGTTGTAGTTATGCTTTTTTATGTTAGTTTCCAGAAATTTGTTTAAGTGTTGATTTGCGATTTTTAAATTATAATGTTATGTATTGTTGATTTGAAATTAACCCACCCCTTTATTTTCTTGCGGGCATGTTTGATTGGAAGGACTTTTTAGATATAATGTATTTTTTATTTTATGAATTTAACAATTTATGAATTTACAAATTTATCTAACTTGTTTGATTTGATATACTTTGAGAGAAGAGAGAGGCTTGTTTTGTTATAACAAAAATTAGTAGATTTTATAATACGAGTTTGATATGTATTATCAAATCCCCAAATTTGAGGATTCAAAAAATCATATATAACAAAATTCCTAAATCAAGCAATGAATTTTAATCAAATTCGTGATTTACGAGTCCATGTATCATAAAGTCTCTCAAATCAAATATGTCATTATGCCATATTATACAATTCATTTCTACCATTGAATGATTTAATGATGGGTATGAACAAATCTAAATTATTATTTAACTAATGATATTTTATGGTTATATTATTCGTGTAAATTTTTATGGGTTAATTATTTTTGATTATGAACTTTTAGAAAGTTACACATTATCTTTTATTGATTATATGTGTTGCTCTCATTTATTTGCTTCATGTTAAACCCATCTCACTCGATAGTTTTTCATTTTGTATTATTTATGTCTAAATATTAATTCACGTTGAAGATAGAGAGTTCACACCTATAGAAACACAAAAATCTTTCTTTTATTCTTAGTAAAATAGTGAACACTAATCAAATATATGTAATTTTGTTTAAATTTCCGTTTGTTCAATATGCACTAAATTGGAAATGGAACTCTAATGGAGCTTTCACAACCTCATCCTTCTATAATATGACGATGAACTTTCCAAAGGTTCACTCACCCTACTACAATACTTGGAAACTCAAAGTTCCACCCAAGGTAAATATCTTTATTTGGAGATTACTGAGGAATATACTACCTACAGTTTATCAACTTCAAAAAAGAGGACTCATCCCTCCGAATGTATCTACAATTGTATGGGCAATCAAGGTATTGAAAAAGTCAACCTTTCTTTGTTGGAAAAATGGGCAATCAAATTTTATGGTTCAATCAAGGTATATGGGCTCAGCTTGCAAGGATTATCTATGAGGGTACACCAGTGCCTACAATTTTCAAGAATTATAGACCCTCTTCTCTAATGATGGATGTCAACCATACAATGAACCTATTCTTACAATCCACCACAATGAAAGGCATGATCAGAAATTCAACTTTGTTTTGGGAGAATTGTTGGATGGGGGAAAGCTTGAATTATAAATTCCCAGCGCTATACTCATTTGCCATTAATCAAACCAGGTCAGTGTCATACTACTGTCAGATACGAAATTGGAATGCTGAATTTCATAGACCTCTGTCCTTAGAAGCAACTAACGAGCTACAACAACTAATCTTAACTTGGGAAGATTGGTTACGCTGGAAATGGAATGCAGACGGAACATTTACTTCGTCTTCGTACTACAAAATGTTAACAAATTTTCCAAAGATCTTTGCCATATCAGACCATTTGGAAAATAAAGGTCCCACCCAAGATTAAGATCTTCATTTGGAAAATGTTAAGAAATACTCTACCAACCCTGGACCAACTACAAAGGAGAGCCTTTATTATTCTAAATGTGTGCTTAATGTGTTTGAATAATGAAGAAACGGTAAAACATCTATTCCAGGACTGTACATTCACCATGGAGGTTATAATACACATGGGGCTTCCAAATGATATAATAGCCACCCTACAGAATCATGAACGGGATAAAAACAAAATCAAAGCGGGGGCTATTGCTTTTGGGATATGAAAAGAGCGATGTAGACGAACTTTTCAGAGCCAAAATCTCACAACTCGTCAATGCGTCCAATCAGCAAAATCAGAGCTTCAACTGTGGAATAGATGCTATTATTAGCTTTCCTTCTTTTTCCTCTTTTCATTTTCGAATTTTAATTTTTTGTTTTCTTATTTCTTGTATTATTTTATTTACTTTCACTTTATGATCTGATGACAGATCATTCCAAATTATTGTACTAAGCTCACCAACACCTGTTGGTCAGCGTAACTACTTCCTATTAATACTATTCTCAGGAACTTTCAGCGATAGGAGTGGGATTGGGCGTGGGCATAGGATTGGCGTCAGGCCAGGCGGTGGCCAAGTGGGCGGCGCCGCCGGCCGTATCGGCCGTGGACGGAGTCGAGGCGGAGCTCCGGCGACTGGTGGTCGATGGGAAGGAGAGTCAGATCACCTTTGACGATTTCCCCTATTATCTCAGGTAAATTATTTGGGCAAATTTGAGAAATCAAATGTACTGAATCTTTCTGATGGTGGATTTTTATTGTTTAAGCTGCATTTTGATTCCTCTTTTTTCTGTTTGAATCCTCAATTGATTCCTGAAATGTACATGCTTTTAATTTAAGGAAATATAGAAAAAGCTTTGAATATAGTCTTCTCCATTGATTCCTGAAATGAAAATCCTCAATTTATATTTTGGTGATGCATTGATGCTTCAAATTGTGTTTTCCTTTTTTCTGTAAACATTCACATTTTTCTCATTTTCTTGTTTTTTGACTAAAATGAGATTTTACTCACCTTCACAAGTATTTTAATGGTTTTCTAATGAATTATTTACTCGTAGGGCCTTTAATTCTTTTAATTCCAATATCAGAATAGAGTTATTTTCTTTTCCGATATAATAACAATTACTGTCCAGTGCAAAATTACACACTAGCCCTTGTAAAATTATGCATATAATATGTAATAATTCTCTTAATTTCGGTGAACAAACACGTGTAATACTCACCAGTGCAGCTTATTTTCACTTAAAGCAAGGATATATTTCAAAACACAAAAAATCTCTCTCCTGCCAGCCGGACTATTTTACTCTCAGGCCCTGCTGGTAAATCATAAATACATTTCCCATTTTAATTAAATAAAAAAGATGAGTTTAAATGTTTTAAATAAATTGTTTTCTTACAGAGCCGTATCAACAAATGCTTGTAAAGTCTTTGGCGCATTATTTTGAGGCCAAGTTGCTCTTGCTTGATTTAACCGATTTTTCACTCAAGATATGTTTCAAAAATTCAATTTAGTCTCTGTACTATTGATTTGAACTTTTCAGTCCATGTGCTTTAAAGAATTGTGCACGGTCTAATTGTGCATCATGTTTTCACAAACTACATGGATCAAAAAATCCAAATCAATAGTACAGAGACTAAATCCCAAAGGCGATGAGACCTCAGAAAAAGAAACTGAGGAACCTACACTCAGGCCCTTGACCATGAAAGACTTGAAAATAGCAAGAAATCAAGTACGTTTCCTCTTCTTATTATTCTTTAACCCTTGTAAAATAAATATAATTCAAAATATAACCCTATTTTTTATGATTAAATGCAGATTTCGGCTAGTTTTGCGGCTGAAGGCTCAATTATGAGTGAACTGAAGGAATGGAATGATTTATACAGTGAAGGCGGTTCCAGAAAGAAGGAACAACTAACTTATTTCCTCTAATAAAAATGCATAAATGTTTACAAAAACACATAATTATTGTGTAAATTAAGTATTTATCGCATGTGCAAAATTTGTTGTATCAGATTTGATTCTATCTGCTTCTAATGTAATTAAGCTGTAATTGAAGTTCTAGAAGCAAATTAATAAAAGCATTTATTTTTTCTCTTAAAATTTGACTCCATTAAAATTATTTATTGCACACTCATTCCTTTAAAATTACTACATATATAATATAAATATCTATATATTATCTTTACACTTCTACCATCATGATTAGTTAACTATACATATTATATGACATAGCCCTCTAATTTTATGTAAATCATTATAAGCAACTAGGCGGAACGACAAAACCAGACACAGTTCCATCAACAAAGTTGCACTGAGATTCCGCCATCTCATCACCAAAATATATAATTTGCTATACATGTCTTTGAGCCAAAAATTAGAACCCCGATTAATATAATAACGGCTAAAGATACATATCCCAAACAAAACAATCAATGGCCAGCACGCTTTCAAAAGAACCCCTATGATAAAAACATAATTGGAACACATGTTTCACACTATCAAAACTCAAATATGTAAAAATTTTAAAAATAGTTATTCTAAATTAGTATAATCTAACTTTAGTTATTTGTATTATTATAAAAACGCCAATTTACATTAAATGATTGCCAAAGAGAGAGAGGGGTTTTGATAGGGTGGAAAGGGAGGTTGTGTTTGATTGAGGGTTTTCGAGTGTGAGTACGTCACTAACGGGTCAAGAAGTTTGACCTTTGTTAGCGTACGGGTATCATGGCGGATGCAAAAAATCTGAAACCGTTTGAGCTGACAATGTACCTACCGGATGACGTTCATGTTATTACAAACAATTATATACTCCAGAATAAAATTAACACCCAAATATCGCCCGAGGAATCATACTTAATATTTGCAAATGAGGTGTTGGAGATTGTAACGGGAGCGATAATTGAGGGCATACCTTTTACGAGAACATAGGCAAGAAATGATTCAAGCATTGCACAAAAACACAAAAAAAAGTAAAGATATCAAGAAAACCGGTCATTATGCAAGTTGTGCGAGAGATACTGAAAATGGACAAACATCATCCGGAAAAAAGATAACAAAAAATGAAAAGAAAAAGAAAAAAAATAATAAGACATCTGAAAAATAAGTGGATCACTTTATAGTCGGATTACATACGTCTCGTAAATCACTCTGGCTTTGGATTCGGATTTCCGACATGTACTTAGTTGGCTTCAAAGGATCAGATGGGATATGGTACCAATTCAAGGACGAAAATGATATTGATGGTTCCACCAAATTACCCTTCAGCGGAAACTATGCACGAGTTGCCCAACACAATGTGGCCCCACATCGGATAAAATAGGATTATATAAATTCATCAAAGCTGTCGAAGATCTGAGCGATTACGGAGACAGCTCGAAGTCAAACTCGAAGACGAACTCAGATTTTACCCAATATGTGGAACATTTAATATCATTAATAGTTTTCTTGTGTGAGAGTTCGAGGTTTATTAAAATGTATGATTGTATCATTGGATTATTAACGGATAGAAGAGAGTAAAGAATGGGACAATCTATCGGAGAATATAAAGCAAGGGTAAAAAACTGAGGCAGTCGCTGAGGTAGTCGCCAAGTTGCGCTTCTTGAATTTTACAAGTCAATTCCCGTCAGCAGTAACCCGGTGCAATGAACAATGGAGTCCCTTTCACGAATACAAATGGAAATGTTGATAGGACAAACGTAAACAAATCACGTAAATACATGAAAATGAAAGAACAATCATCCAATTGCAACAAAGATTATGGTATCGTCAGACTTCACATTGTGCGCAAGTCACTATGGCTGTTAGACTTTCAGGAAATCTATCTGATAGCTTTTTTAGGAGAAAATGACACGAGTTGAGCGATGAATATAAAGATCTCATTTTATAGTTAGTTTTCCCCAAGATCTTATGAAAAATGATAAGCAATTTTATAAAGCTAAACATTTGTTACTAATTGAAATTTGAATTAGATAATTTTAAGATAGAGGACGTTCATGCATTCATTTTATATGTCATGTCATGTCATGCTTTTTACCGTTTTCTAACAGTTACCACTTACCAGCCTGTGAATAACATTTTTAATGATATTTTCATCCGATTATGATATTAAAACAACAGACATGACGTGATCTCAAATTTGCATGTATTCTATAAAACAAAGATTGATTTGTTAGAAAAAGATGAAGACATCTCCAGTTGCAGATGAAATGGAGACGTCTCCTCTTATCTCCATCAACTCCAGTCTCCAGGCCTTCTTCAATGTAGGCCTCCAGCCCATCAACACAATAATATTGTTTTTATAATTTAAAAATCTCAAATCAACACTTACACAACTCCCTGGAAACTAACATAAAAAAGCATAAGTACAAATCACTAAAGTAAATTAACAAAATTGAAAATTAAAGAAATTTCCCTAAAATTTAACAACTAAAATAGTAAAATTATCCAACTCTTCTTCATCTTCTCATAATTATTTCCCGCAAAATAATAAAGAGAGTGTATATATAATTTTCAAGTATATTTGTATGTTTTCTTGGATTGTCAAATCACAAATCCATCTACTCAGATTTCACATGCAACAAATGTCTCTGGGTGAAGAAAAGCTGGATATGCCGTAACCTTAACGCTTATAGGTCCGCACGTGCTCGGAACATTCATTCATGATCGCCGAAATATTTTGGAGTTAATTGTAGAACAAGGCATTTCTGTTATGGAAGCATCAACCCTGCCAAAGATTTTGATTTTATTGGAACAGTTTACGTCGGTTAGCAGTCTCTTCGGCAGTTTGATTTCTATGGCAATCAAAATTGCCCTCTCGAAAACTGCCCGCTTGATAAGCGTATATCCATATTTTCCTTTAATTTTATTAATTAATGGCTTGTCATAGAATTCATCCTCGTCGCCTGAATAAGGATCCCAAATCAGTGTCCCTGTGGTAACTGGCTATGGTTGGACCTGTCAGTATGATGCTATCCTATGTTTTTATTCAGAGCAAAATGTCAGAGAAGTGCAATGACATATTAAAACTTAAATATCTGAAGCTAAATTGATCATTGAGATGAAAATAATTAATTTGTCACTGTACTAAAACCAAGAAATTACAAATAACAAATTTAAGGATTATAGTTAACACATATTAAAATTCCAAAACCAACTCACCTGGGACATGATTTTATATGGATTTTTAGGCGTCCTTTTAAAGATCACAGAGGTGCCTAATCCGCTATTGATAATTACAGTGCCATGAATGTTCAGTTTGCGCCCCTTTCTGCTTTTTGAGTAGATGCAAACCTCGAAAACTTCTAGAAGAGTTTCCCCTTCACCGTCCCCAGACAGCCCGAAAGGGATTTTGGTAATATCGATTTTGTCCTCTTCCACTTGCTCCCCCTTCGAAATTGTGTTTTTGTTCAATTTAATGTTGTCTGTCCTTTTCCATGAGGTTGTGTTTTCTTCATCTGTCCATGCTTTGTCTCTGGATATCAAATCCACCTCTTCTTCCTTCCTTTCAAGCTGTTGCATTCCTGCATTTGTTTCCAATAATAAAGCAACTTCTTTATCATCATAGCTATCAAGACCTAATTTGGGGCAATTTTAGGTTCAATTTAGGAGACAGTTCCTCAAATTAAGGTCAAAATGTGCACAAATTAAACACTTAATTGAGAGAAGTTGAATTTGAAGTGCATTGCATATTTTTCGAATTTCTGATTTTCTTCAATTTCAGATCTTATACAAGTCCTTGAATTTTATTCCTTCTACAATTTTCAGATTTTTGCGGTTTTTTAATGACCCTTCAAATCATTATTTTCTAAAAACCTAAAGTTCTCACACAAATTTCCCATCAAATCGGAAATTATTGATATATTCATCATCAGATGTAATTATTCAAATCAAACATATGATTTATTTGTTATTATTCTAAAGCAGTGCGTGATTTGTCTGTTTGGATCATGATAGTTTGGTGAAAGGTGAAATAGTGGAAGAATGGAAGAGTGGAAGAACGGTTATTTTATTTTATTTCACTATCGTTCGGCAACATCCATGAAGTAACAAGTTGGTTTAAAATATATAAATAATACCTAATTACTACAATGTCCTTATTCTAATCATATCTTTTTTTAATTAATTTAATTATTATTACTCAACCTAAATGAAAATAAAAAAAAAGTTTTTTAAATAAATAAGATAGAAAATAATTTATTTGATTTACTAAATCCTTTATGCATGACAAGAGAGATGAAAAAAATGAATAACGAAAGAAACATATGGAAGATAAATCTCTTTAAATAGAGAAAAATGAGCACAATTATCTTCATATTTTAAATATATTATTTCATGAAATTATTAATGATTTTTCCATCCTTATTTTTCTAAAAAAAATATTTGGAAAGAAATAGGAGAGAGAGAGACATAGGAATGCAGTGTGGAGGTAAAGAATTTTCAATAGTGAGAATCATCAAACCAAGAATTATTTTGATTAACAAGGATATATTATTAAAAAAAAGAAAAACAGAAACTAATAAACATCCCAATTAAAAAGGTTAAGACCAAGTACAACAACAACAACAAAACACACAATCTCCTTTTTTGAATTGAAATTCTCTTTTCCTTACTATTTTTCAATCATGCATTTAAGAATCAAGATGAGATAGCTAATTGAAAATAAAAAATAAAAGAACAATTGGTTGCAGTTAAAATTCAAATATGTTTTGTGGTTATGAATTATGTGAGGTGAAACCTGTTGCAAAATATTTGAATAAAAATGTGCCTGAAACTAAACATCAAGATTGTCTTTGCTATTCTGCTCTTAATTCTTCATACTGCCTGACTGAGAAATAGAGTGAATTTGCTTTTAATCTTTTTCATGAATTCTTTTTGCCTGTGTCACCAGGTAAACACAAAAAAATCGCTTTTGGCAAGTCAAAAGTAAATAAAATCTAATCAATTCTGCTAACTAGCCCCACCCCTTCATTTTTCGACTACCTTTGAGCCATCACATGCCACCTCATCATTCAAAACCATCTGATTTATCCTCTCCCTCTGCTCCTCCGTCATCTGATTCAGCTTCGCCTTCTTTGCCTCCATCATCTGATTATTCACCCGCTCCTCTGTCTGTGCCTCCATCATCTGATTCCTCTTCTTATTCATTGCCTCATACACCTCCGGACGCAGATATAACGCCACCGGCCGTACCTTCGGCAGCGACTCGGCTTGCTTGACCTCTCCTAGGACTTTCTTGAAGTTCGGCTGGCCGACGAGATTCCAGAAGTATCGTTCCACGTGCGGGAATTTGGAGGTAAAAGGTTTCGTCATGACGTGGGTGAAACCGGGGTAAAGATCACACGCCATTACTATGTCCGCTAGGGTTATACGGTTGCCGACTAAATAATTTGCTTTTTTGGCGAGATGAGTGTTTAATTGAAGTGAAGGAAAGTACACGAGTGCTGTAAGGATAGGCACCGGTCCTTATGTAGACCCATCTTGCTAGGACTTCATCGATTTCTGCGGTCGCATAGGTCATCCACTCCTCAATCTTGACCTAAAAGTCAACCGGGTTTAATTAATATCACATTTACATTTGTAAAGAAGAAAATCTATATACGAAATGATTTGAACTTATAAAAAGCTTACGAATTCGTACGCTGAGGAGCCACACAGAGTGTTCTTGTCACCATTGAATTTAGCAACTGCATATCAAAACAAACATCAAAAATTTGAAACCCAAGTCGATTATAAGAAATAAATGTAAAATATGGTGTGTGTATTTCAAACAAGAGCTCAAAATATACCGTATCTTGCCATTGCATTGCTCTCAACTATCAGGCCGTCAGGAGTCTCCAACACTGGTTCCTGCACAAAGAAGTACACGTAAATTATTTCATTTCTTGCATAAAAACAAATGAATTAATTAGATCATACATTATTTATTTTATTTTTACCATTCTAATGCGATTCACATTCCTAATGACGAACACACAGTTATTGAGGAATAAATGGTTTTTGTCAGAAACCCCCATTTGGAAGACATGATCGACCTTCACACCACAGTATTCAGCTGCAATTAGTGATTTGTACGCATTTTTGTTGCCCTGTTCAGCACGCAAAACCTGCATTCGAAAGAACCACAGCGCTCTTAATATGATTGTAAAAATATTTCTGACTCGGTATTAGTAAACTAAAATATGTTAACATGAATTGTTTTGTCGACCCCCAAAAAACAATATCCGCAGATATTGACAAAGAACTGACTAAGTCAACACAAAATTGTCACATGCACTTAACAACAAAAGAAAGACGAATACTGCACAAATTGACTTCTGAATCCCCACAGCCTACAATAATATTTCAGCTCACAAGAAAAATATAACCTCAGCACTGGATAAATTCAGCTACTTAACCCCAGAAAAGCAATTAAACGGTCATCAAATAAAATTTCCCTAATAATAATAAATAAACATAATTGTGCAGATTCAAGACCCACAATTGAAACTCAAGACATATATATGGAAGAAATTGCGCTTGAAATAACTCACCAGCGCCATTGGGACCGGCGGACTCTAATCAGCAACAAGTCAACAATCGCAGTTAAGAAGCAATAAAAGCAAATCTATTGAATTTTCCAAATATTTCTACGGATCTGTAATGGATGTTCTCAATTCCGGCGATTTTAGGGTTCTTCACCTTAGTTTTCCGGTTGAGGAGGAAAAGGGGTAATCGGAGAGGAAGTACGGTTTGGGAAGGTTCTGGAGAAAGTATGAGTATACGTGTCTATATGTTTTATCGGAGGGCAGGCCTAAGTGACAAAGGCCGGATTATTATCCGGATTCCAATTTTAGTTTTGACTTTCAGAAACTATATTATAATTTTTAAATAAATGATTTAATTTAATATTCTCTCAGTTTGTTGAAATTTTAATGGCGAGGAAGAGAGCAGAGATTTCAGTGTGAGGAATCAGTTGAGAAGAATAAAAAAATTAAAATGAATCGAGTAAAAGAGAAGAATAAACAAGGGATGGAGATATATGAACAACCACAAAGATTGATTATAAGCTAAAAATAGCGTCAACAGAAATAGTAACAGAATAGTCGTAAGGGGCATTTGTTGATATTGTGTAATTTGGAAATAACAAGATGAAACGGAGTATCCATATGGAGTGTAACAAGGATGGAGTAACAAGAAAGAAATCACAACTGAGACCCCTAATTGGTACCGGGGAATTTCATATTACCCTTCTAAACTGAGGGAGTAATTAGTCTCCAGTTTCAGTTCAAATGGAGACATGTCTCATCTCCAATGGTCATCAATTGAATGACTCCCTGTCTTTGGGCCTTCTTCAATGTGGGCTGTGCATAAATAGTATGGTATTGATAATTACCACCAAGAAGTCACCAAAAGTAAAATTTGACTGTCAAAGCGATATGTATATATTTTTGTTTATTCAAAAAGTATGTTTTTATCATTTTTATTTACTCACTTATCAAATAATAACATTGAGATTGATAATTTTAGATAGTTTTTATTTTTTAATGATTGTGAGAAATGAGATCCTCTAACACTTGATATGCAATTGCATTCACATAACCATCTTTTTCTTCTAAAAACTAAAAAAATTCAGAAAAACAATTAATTATGTAATATATTTTGATGTGATCCTATTACAAATGAAATACTCCACTAGACTTTAGAAGCCCCCTCGTGCTATGATTGGCTAACAAGTAGGTTGCAAAAACACCAAAATGTGATGTGACATGTTTGGATGGGTGGTTCTTTTGGCCTTTTGTAGTGGAAATGGAAGTGGGGCATGCTTGGCATGTTGGCATAAAAAAACAAGAAAGAGGAGAAAATAGTTTATTAGTTTATTTTTTGTTTTAAATTAAAAATTGAAGACAAATAAAGAGAAAAAATGTTAATCAAATTTTATAGGTTTTTAATTTTTATCAAGTTTGATTCAATTTTAGTTTAATGAATAAACTTTCTTTCTTTTCTTTCATTTTCTTTGGATTTCTTGTCCAACATTTGTACCTTTTAATTAATTACACCATCTATTGTTAAACTGACACAACATAAAGGCAGAAAAACTAAACTATAGCATAATGCAGAAATATAATAGTGTATAATATGTTTCCGCTTTATACTTTTAGTTACAAAAGAAAAACATGTGGACGGGTTTGATAGAAAATCTTAAGGTAAATCATTTTAGATTCTCCAATTGTCTCGATTCAAACTTTTTCCAGCTTGGCTGAATAACTTTTTCACATCACAAAGATCCCAAATCTCTACCCCCCCCCCCCCCCCCACACAATTTTTTTGGAACTTCCATCTTATTTAGCTCATATTAATTCTAAATAAGATGAAAATCAAAATTGAGAGCCGCCTCATACATTTGAATATTTTTTTATTAGTTCCTAGTGATTCCAATATATTTCAGTCCAAATTTTCAACCAACCCATATTGTTGGCTCCCGATCTTCCATATCTTCCAACCAAAAGTTTCATAGTTTTATTTTGATTTTTATTAGACATTTATATTCACAACAATATATCTTAGATTCTAAATATTATACATTTATATTTCTAGCAATATACATTGCATTTTAAACATTATACATTTATATTCACAACAATATACTTTTTATTTCATATTATTGATTTTTTTCCTTTGATAAAATGTCAATCCAGATCTAGTCAGAAGATTAGACTAATCAACAAATCTCTCCGTCAAAAAGATACAATATATCTTTATAATACAACAATATACCTTAGATTCTAAATATTATACTTTATATTTCTAACAATATACCTTAAAAGAGAAATTCAATGGGAACCATAGGGAGCTAAAAAAAAGATAATTATATGTTTAATTACATGGGAGTCATTTTGGGAGCTCCTAATTTCATAAAACTAATACATTTCTATAATATTAGATATAAAATTATTAAATCAATTATATTTATAAAAAAATATAGATATTATAAAATAACATCTAGCTTAATAAATTACTGCATATTTGTTTTAAATGATAATATTATATAGATGACATAAAACAATATATAATAGGTAATTATATATTAAAAATAGTGTTTAAGTATTATTACAAAAGACTACTTTTTTTTTATATAACAAAAGACTATACTATATGCAATTAATAATAAAACATATGCAATTAATATGTTAGAACTATTTTTGCTTATTTAGGATTCAAATTTTTTTTTTATGATATCAAAAACTTGGGGAGACGTGCCTCACTCATTATTAGAGTGGAAATTAGGTCCTTCGTGTTAAATATTCGCCAATTGCATTGGTGGAAACATTAGTTTTCAAGTGCCACTTGACATGTTAGTTTAAGCTTTCATTTCTATTTCCAAAAAGAAACTTTAACAATATATTTTTCTAGAAGTATACATATAAGTATGCCTAATAATTTGTGTACACAATTCGTTAATAATATGCATGAAAAAGTCAGACTACACGCAAGTGATAATTTGTTTCTCAAGTTTGAAATTGTATGATGTATAATATGCATAAGATATACCTTTCTCGGCCTTTTGGCTAAGATCAAGTATAATATGCATAAGAGAAACTTTATGATCAAAAAATGACTTTAAAGTTAAACATATGATAAGTTATCTATCTTTTTAGATAGGCTCATAGAGTGGTCCTTAAGATCATTTCACTTAATAATTGAATCCTAAAACTCTTTTTAGAGGTGACAGAATATGGCCAGTGTGGAAAATTTATCTCATTCGTCTGAATTTGAAACTAACATGAGTAAAAAATGTTGGAAAATCAGCAAATCCTGAATAATTGGAAACAAAACTGAACTGCACAGGACGCCCAATGTCCCAAATTAGTAATAACCAAATAACTCATGACTCAAATTCGAACTCGTCTTAATTAATCCAGAAAGAACCAAATTCTCACACATGAATGCTTGAGATATATGAAAAGAATATACATTGTGATTTTAGTCTATCACGAACTTAAGGGACAAGTAACTCGTCGGAAATTAAGTACCAACTTTCTGACTTAAAAAAGGAAAAAAGCAGTGACTAACTCTCTTATGTTGGACTATTTGGAGGCACCAGTTAATGTTTGCACTAGAAATTGCATATTTTTTCAAAAAGCATGTATTCGATATTTCAAATTAGCTTTTTAAGTACCCACTTTGAACTTTTGAACAAATGAAATACCTACTTTTCATGCATCTTTTTGAAAGCATCATTAAATTTTGAAAAAGAGGCTTTTGTTTGATAGTCCATCGTGCATTGCACTTGCAAAAGTATACACTAAAACTGTATAATACAATGAACTGGTGACGGCTGCTGGCTTGAATGACTTATTAAGATATCAAAAATGATTATACATATTTGCTAAAATGTCTATTAAATTTGATCTTTTCTCACAAAATCAATAATTTGGAAGAATTACTGCTCAAAAAGTCAATAATTTGGAAGAATCATGTAGTATTTTCTTCTATTTATTGGAAATATAGCCTTAGGTTGTTTTTTATGTAGATCTAATAGAATTTTGAGTCTTTTGATGCTTTAATAACAGAAAAAAGGTGGTCTAAAAGACTAATACCATAAAGAAAGCAAACCAGTGTCAAACCCACGTCAAAGTATGACTTGGCCACGTCGATCCCCATGAAACCGACCACAGTGCTCCCCTACGCCGGGTCCACAGTGTGGGTCTTGCCTGACTGGTCACCACCATGCTCCCTACGCCGGGTCCACAGAGACTTCACTAGACTGGTCGGTACTTCAATTATTGGACCCTACTAGATAGATACTCCATTAGAGATCCTACAAAGTCATTCGATTTGTATATGAATGATCTTTTGTAGGGAGCTAAAAAAATCTCACCATTTAGTAGCCTTACACAAAAGAAATATAATTATTTTGCAACGCGCATAGAGTGATACAGGAAGATGGATTTCTAGATAAATGTGAATTGTCTTAAATTTCAATTCTATAATGAATAATTTAGCCTGTGATCTCTATTAGATTGTTAAGGACGCATACTGAATCCAAAAATCTCATTACTTTGTTGATCAACTAAAAAAAATTCTCAACAATAATACTTCAATAATCAACTGAAAAAATTCTTAATTTTTTTAACGGTAGTGGGATTCAAATTTTGATCTTATGTCTAGCTGGACGGAGTATTATCACCACACCAAATAAGAAGGATTTTGGACTTGTGCACATTTATTTACTTAATGACTTTTGAAACTTTTTTTTTCTGCATTTTTTTTTTGTCCAGTTAAGTATTGAAATCGCAAGTTAGATTAAAACTCAAGCACTAGACTACTACGTCAAACATTTGTTTAGGAAAACTCAGTACTAAATATTGAAAATAAATTTGTTCTTAAGGAAGACATGTGTCAAATTATGAAAATACTTGAAATAGTAATGTATATTCTTTTAATTTATTTTTAACAAAATTTGAATTAACATCATATCAATCGAACACTACAATATTTTAATATTTTCAGAAAAAAAATATTTTCTTATCATTTATTTTTTTTAACATCAATCTAGTTAATTACTTTAACAAAGCTAAAAAAATTATTTGACAAAACTTCATCGCAATATTCTAGATTGCGTTATTTTTCATTATACGGGTTCATACATATACTCATACACCGAGCCCACCCAAAACACTCATCCTCCCTCGGTACTTTCCGCCTCCCCCGACATCGCAGATAATATTATTCCCTGCACCAAGTCCACCAGAACAATACGGACCCCACAAATTATTTCCCGTCATACTCCCTCCGGCGTTCAAACACCTGGTCCATTTCCAAAACTAATCAAAGATGAAAGCCCACTTGCATTCTTTCCCGCCGTCTCAAAAATTATTCTCTTCTCTTCTATAAATACCCCCTAACTCCACTTCTTTCAGACATTTCCCTCTTCGCTCCAAGCATTCCCTCAAATTGCATGTGGAGTTTCAGAACAGGCGAAACAAGAAGAAACACGCACAGAACGAGAGCCAAGTACAGATGGAGGCGCAAAAGGGGCTGCTTATGTCAGCGATCGGAGTGGGGCTGGGCGTGGGGATAGGGCTCGCGTCAGGCCAGGCGGTGGCCAAATGGGCGGCTCCGACGGCGATATCGGCGGCGGACGGCGTAGAGGCGGAGCTCCGGCGACTGGTGGTTGATGGGAAGGAGAGTCAGGCCACCTTTGATGAGTTCCCTTATTATCTCAGGTAATGGAAACAGGGTGATTTGCAGAGATGTAGATGTGCAAAAAGGTCCGAAATGTTGTAGATATTACGATTTATTAGAAAGTCCTTAAAAAAAAACTCTGACACAAATTATCAAAGGACTATAGAGTTTTTTTTGTTATGTATATTTTTAAATTTAGAAGAAGTAATTTGTTTCGGATTATCATATATGTAGCTTACTATTCAAATTCTTATATTAAATTACCTTAGGCACAATCTTTCGAAAGAAAAAAAAAATCTTATATTAAATATAGAAAAAGCATTGATTATAAAGATTCTATTTGGTGATGCATTGGGTTTTGCTTTTTCTACAACTGAATTGTCATTTCTTACAATTATTTATATTTGCACTATTCAGAAAGTTATTTGTATTTACAATTATTTATATGGTACTTTATTGAATAATTTATCATATTAATGAATGTTGGAACTTGGAATCTTACAGCAACCCATGTGTTCCATTCCCTTTTAATTTTTTATTCTCATAATAAAGTTGGTACTTTTCTGATTTCTTTTTTTTTGTGTGCAAAGTTGGTACTTTTTCTAATATACTGGCGCTGGTATAGTTCAAATTACAAATCAGTCCTTTTAAATTAACACAATTGTGCATTTAATAATTCTTTTGATTTCAGTGAGCAAACACGTATAATACTCACAAGTGCTGCATTTATTCACTTAAAGCAAGGCGAAATTTCAAAACACTTAAAAAATCTCTCTCCTGCCAGCCGGACAATTTTGCTCTCAGGCCCTGCTGGTAATTCATAATTTACATTTTCCATTTTATTTTAATTCATTAAAAGATGAGTTTAAATGTTTCAAATAATTTGTTTTTTTACACAGAGCCGTACCAACAAACGCTTGTGAGGGCTTTGGCGCATTATTTTGAGGCTAAGTTGCTCTTGCTTGATTTAACTGACTTTTCACTCAAGGTATGTTTCAAAATTTTAATTTATTTTTATGAATTATTTGATTTTATATTTTCTAGAGTTATTCGATATAGAATTATGATAGTTGTTTTATACTTTTTTGTGCAGTTTCAGAGTAAATATGGAAGTTCCAACAAGCCTTTGGTAAGATTTAATAGTAAAAATAAAAAATATACTGCTGTATATTTCTGAATTTTGTATATACATAGAATATAGAAGTTGAGTAAGAAATATACTGAAATAAATACTTTGCTTTTTGCAATTGTTTAGTTTCATCAAAGGTCTATATCTGAGACTACATTGGAGAAAATGTCTGATTTATTTGGGTCTCTTGGCATAATTCCAAAGAAAGAACAACCCCAATCTAGAGGTTAATAACTCAAATTATTTTTTAGAATTTTTTTTTTATTTTTGCATTTTATGTTATGTTATTTTTTATTTCTAATGCTATCAATTTATGCAGGATTGTTGCGAAGGCAGAGCAGCAATATGGAACTAAGCACAAGGTATTAAAAAATTAAATTTAGTAGTATATATATATATATATATATATATATTTTAATGAATATAATCTTTAATTTTTTTTTTCTATTTCAGTAATAAGCCTGTGCTAATGAAAAACGCATCGGTCCCATCTGATATAAGTGACCGTTCCTCACAATGTGCCACCAGTACAAGTTAGTATCAAACCATTCAAATTCAATTCCTTTTTAATCAAACTTATATCATGACATCTTAGAACATAAATAATTCATTTCTTTTCCACAGCTACTTCAAAAAGGAAAAGCAGTTGGTGTTTCGACGAAAAATCTCTCATCCAAGCCCTTTACAAGGTTACTTATTCACGAAAAACATCCAACTATTCCATTTCATTCTCACAATAATTCATTTTATCCCATTAAAACAAATTGCAACAAATCACAGGTTTTGTTATCAGTCTCCAAAACCGCACCAATAGTGCTGTACATAAGAGACATCGAATCATTCCTCTACAAATCCCAACACGCCTACAACCTGTTTGACAAAATGCTTGCCAAACTAACCGGCCCGGTTCTAATCGTCGGATCGCGTTTACTAAACCGCAACGCAGGCGCAACGGACCACGAAGGAAGAGTCAGCACTCTCTTTCCTTACACCGTGGAAGTGAAACCTTTTGACGAGGGGGACCACAATGCCAGCTGGCAGTGCCAGCTGGAAGAGGACATGAGAGAGATTGAAATGAAGGATAACAGGAATCATATCATGGAGGTTTTGGCTGCTAATGAGATTGACATTGACGATTTGGGCTCGATTTGTTTGAGCGATACGATGGTTGTTAGTAATTATATTGAAGAGATTGTGATGTCAGCTATTTCGTACCATCTGATGAATTGTAAGGATCCTGAGTATCGCAATGGCAAGCTTGTCATTTCGGCCAAGAGGTAACTAGTTGATTCGAGACGTCTTTTGAATTTTGAATTTTTGTTATAATGTTTAGTGAAATAGTTAAATATTTTGTTATGTAGTTTATCGCATGGATTGGGTATTTTTCAAGAAAGCAATCTTGATGGAAAGGACACGTTAAAGCTAGAAGCCAATGTTGATGCTTCAAAGGTATTGTCTCTCTCTCCCTCTCTCTCTCTCTCTGTTTTATTTTTTTCTATCCATTTTTACTTTCTTTTATTGAAATATGGGAGAAAAATAAAAAGTTCTTACTAGAATTAGTTGACCCAACACCCACGTCAAGCTCCCATTAAAAATAAAAAATTAATTGACGTAAAATAAATATAATAATTGACAGGGTAATTCCAAAAATGACCTAACTGTTAGCAAGAAATCTGAGTCTGCTCCGTCCGGAAATAAAGGAGAATCTGAGAAACCAACCGCCTCCTTTCCTCCTGTCAAAGTTGTGATTTTTATTTTTTTGCATTTTTTCAATTTTTAAAATAAAAATATGCCATTGTTTTAAAAAACCCTTTTAGATTTTATTAAATCTAAAAAAAATATAAACATAAATAAAACATTCTATGACATAATATTTCACGATATCATGTCATAAAAAAACTCAACCTATCAAGGGATTTTGTGATAAAATCTAAAAAATAAGACGGTTTCCAAAAAATCCGCTAAAAATATCCACAACAAATAATAACAAACGAATAGAAACCAATTCATATTAAAAACAACAACTAATTCCCCACAACTACTCATTTAACAAACAGGAGCTCCCGCCGGACAACGAGTTCGAGAAACGTATCCGACCAGAGGTAATACCCGCGAGTGACATCGGTGTGACGTTTGATGACATCGGCGCATTATCCGACATAAAATCCTCCCTCCAAGAACTCGTGATGCTGCCCCTGCGCCGCCCGGACCTCTTCAAGGGCGGAATTCTGAAGCCCTGTAAGGGCATCCTCCTCTTCGGGCCGCCCGGAACGGGCAAGACCATGTTGGCCAAGGCTATTGCCAACGAGGCGGGGGCGAGCTTTATTAATGTGTCGATGAGCACGATTACGTCAAAGTGGTTTGGGGAGGACGAGAAGAATGTTAGGGCTTTGTTCACTTTGGCCGCCAAGGTAATTTTTAGTTATTCACAAGTGTATTAATTGGTGCCAATCATAAGACCTAGATTGAAAGATATCTATCCTCGATAAATTTTGGCCTTGTAGTACTAGATGACTACTCTAAATGCACCGTTACCGATCTTGATGCGATCTTATAATCATAAAAAGAGTCGTTTAATATATCAATAAAAACAATAAGAAATAATACTCAAGCAAGTATTCAAAAAAAAAGAAGAAATAATAGTTTAATATATATTACCTCGAGTAAACATTAAAAAAAAATAATTTAATAGCTATTAAAATTTATAATGAATAGGTGTCGCCGACAATAATATTTGTGGATGAGGTGGACAGCATGCTGGGGCAGCGGACGCGGGCGGGGGAGCACGAGGCCATGCGCAAGATCAAGAACGAGTTCATGACGCACTGGGATGGTTTGTTGACCAAGACAAACGAGAGGATTCTCGTACTTGCTGCGACGAATCGACCCTTCGATCTTGATGAGGCCATTATCAGACGTTTCGAACGCAGGTATAATAAATAATAAATAAATAATAGTAATAATATGAGTAGTTTAAATTTAATTAGTACTCAAAATGAGGTTATAATCTCATATGAATTTTGGTTGAATAGGATTATGGTTGGATTGCCGATAGCAGAAAGCAGGGAGTTAATTTTGAGGACTCTTTTGTCGAAAGAACAAGTTGAGGAACTTGATTACAAAGAGCTTGCTGTTATGACTGAAGGCTTTAGTGGAAGTGATCTTAAGGTCTTTTACTTTAATTGTTTATCTGTTTATATATTCTTTTTTTAAGTTTCTTTTTCACTTTTTCTAATTAGTAATAATTTTAATTGGGTGCAGAATCTTTGTGTAACTGCTGCATATCGTCCTGTCAGGGAGTTGATCGAAAAAGAAATGCAAAAAGAACTCGTAAGATATATTTCTGTTATTCTTATTTATTTAACTATTTTCTTTTTAAAAACCATTTTATTATGCTATTATTCATTTACATAGGGGGAAAAAGAAAAGGAAAAGAAAGAAAAAAGTGAAGAAGAAGGAAGCCCTTCAAATAAATTCGTAAAGGAAGAAAATGAAGAGCCAACAATTACATTACGACCCTTGACCATGCAAGACTTGAAAATAGCAAAAAATCAAGTAATTGTTTCCTCTACTTTGTTTATAACCTCGTGAAAATATATTTTTACAAATATAACCATAATTATAATATGATTAAATGTAGGTTTCGGCTAGTTTTGCATCTGAAGGAGCGGTAATGGGTGAATTGAAGCAATGGAATGATTTATATGGTGAAGGTGGTTCTAGAAAGAAGGAACAATTGACATATTTCCTTTAATAAATTATATATATTTATACTCATAAATATATATATGTGGAAATTTGATTTATGAAACCTATAGTAACAATTTCCATGGAGGCAAAGGTGGCATCGATTGAATGAGGTCGATTTACGGAGCTAATTATTGTGCAAAATTAAATTCTTTTGTTTAGATTAAATATTTGTTGTATTTGTATATGTGCAGCTTGTTGTATTGTATTTGGTTTGATTCTATTTATTTCAGTTGTAATATTATGTAATTTAAGTTGTAGATGTAAAATAATTAATTAATATAAGCTTTCTTATTATATTAGCTCATTTAATATTGCTTAATGTCATCTCTCTCTTGTTTTGTTTTGTATTGATTTCACTATAATCCCACAATATTTTGATTTTTGAATGATAAAATAATTCATGAAAACTTTTACAGATTCTAACTATTGGTTATAATTATGATTTATGAACCTGCTATAGCAAAAAATGAACAGATTATGTTTCACTTTCACATACTAAAGCTAAATCGGATCCATTAATTCTTTCTGTTTACAATTAAAGATAATGAACAGATCAACTTGGTTTCACTTTCCCATACGAAAGCTAAATCGGATCCATAAATTCTTCCTGAAGGATCCACCAAATTTCAGCTAATTTTGGGCTGTGGCCCAAATAAGAATCAACCCGCTACACAAATGACAGCATATAACTCGATCTTCTTGTTCAAGTTCTTGAGTTTGGGTTTAAGGAGCCCAATGCCTAATAAGCTAATACTAATGGCGCCGTTCTAACTCCTCCTCCACCTTCTCTCTCTCTCTCTCTCTCTCTCTCAAATCCACGGCGATCAAAAGAATCAAGGCCGCGTGCGCCGCCTCTCGCCGGTCTCCCTCTCCAGCTTAGGCTCCCCTGCCACCGGAATCGGACTCGGCAGCACCACCCGTACTCCGCCTCCTCTTCGTTCATCGCATCCATTCTGAAAAGCTGTAACTGTAAGTAACTGATTGATTGATTATTCGTTTCGTTTAGAATAAATTGCAGTGGATAATGAAGGATTATAAACTATGAAATTTTGATACTGTTTTGTCCTTTGTCACTTTATTCAAAATAATTTTCCACAAACTGATTCCATTGCACTCTTAACCCCAATTTTCATAAACGCATTATACTCGACAGTTCCTCCAATAAATTTATTCAACATTTTTTTTTTACCATTATAGCTTATTTTGTGTTTTACTCGAAGCATATGAATACATCACTAATCACTCTTTTCTTCCAAAACCATTTCCTAATTCCCTCACACTTTCCTCCTTTCATCCTTTTCAGAACAGACCATCAATCACAATGGACTTCTCCTCGCACTGGAAATCAACCTTCCCATCCTCCTCGCTCACCTCCCCTCCCACTCTCCTTTCCCCCTCCTCTCCTCTCCACTTCACCCCTCATTCCCCTCCATTCCCCCTCATTACCTCCCCTTCCCTCCTCCCTCACCTCCCTCCCCTCCCTTCCCCTCCCCTCCACCTCCATTCCCTCCACTCCTTTCTCGCCTCCCAATCCCCTCACTCCACTTCCCTCCTCCCCTCCATTTACTCCCTCTCCCCTCCTTTGCCCTCCACTAACCTCCTCATTTCGCTCCCCTCTCATTACCCCAACACTTTACACCTCTTCTTCCCGACTGGAGAGAATTCTGATTCCCTCGCCTTCCTCTCTGTTTCATTCTCCTCCAACTCCGCTCCAGTTTTAACCCTCGATCCGACTGGAGAGGTTTTTGTCCAGTCAGAAGGGCTCAAGCACAAATTTCACCGGATTAATTCCCTCTCTGCTGTTCAGACTCCAGCATTAAATGCTAATCAATCTTCTGACGGGTTTTTGTTAGCTACTACTTTGTACTCGGTGAATTGGTTTTGGGTCGAAACTCGGGAATTGGAATCCGATAAGGACAGAACGACTCGGGTTTCGAAATCCGGGAAATGGAATCCCGTTTTGGTCCCGTTGGGAAATCACGGATTTGAATTCCCGGTTTTGCATGCGTGCTTCAGCTCTCATTTTAGTGAAGAGAGCTTGGTTCTTTTAGAAAACGGGGATCTTTATCGGTTTGATCTGAAATTGAGGAAATGTAGCAAAATTAGGGTTAGGTTAAATGGAGAGAATGACTCGGTAAAATGGTTGAGTTGTGAATTTGGGGCAAAACCGTGGCTGGTTTTAGTCGCGAGCTCAAAAGGCGTGATTTTGATCGATTTGAGGGACGGTGGGCAGGGGCAAAATTGTAATTTGTGCGAAATTGGTAATTTGGGGCTTTATGATGTGAATCCAATTGAAGAGAGGAGCGAAAAGATTCTGGCTTTCTGTAAATCGAGGTATTTTGCTTTTCATTTCTCTGTTTTGACGGAATTTCAATTGATGGTTTTTGACACGAGGTGGGTCTCGAACCCGGTTTTGACTTGGGATCACGGATTGCAAAACCCTAATTTCGTTTCCATGTTTGAACTGGATCAATTGGGGAAAAATTCTGAAAATTCCGAAAAGGGTTTCGCGATTTTGGCCGGTTCTTTCTGTACTGGCCAGTTCAACTTGTTTTGTTATGGAATAAAAAATGAACTGGAGGCTTCCAGTAGTTTTAAAGCTTGGGGATTGCCTTCTAGACTTTCTCTCTCTAGCCAGAGTTGTCAGAATGGTGAGGATTTTGTGAGTGATTTATTTTCTAAAGAGGGTGTTTTTGTGAAGGATTTTGAGTTTATGCGTAAAAATGAAAAAGTTCTGGGCTTTTGCGTAGTTCCGAAAGATTTATCTTTGATTGAACCTGGTTTGAGTGGCTTCACTCTGATCCGATTATTGTCTTTTGGAAGGTTAGAATTGCAAAATTACTGTATACAAAATGAGGAAATATGTAAACAAAACGGTATATTGAAACCCTGCGATATTTTGACGGTTTGCCCTAATTGTGAGAGAGAGAAACTCCCCTCAAGGCGGTACTTTCTTGATTTGAAATATTTAAACGCGTATTTAAACGGCGATTTATCAGAAACCCTAAATACAAACAATTCTGAGTTATTAACAGAAAACCCCTTGAGTGAGAATCTTTCGGAATTAATAAAGGACTCGATTAATCACACCTCATCTCTCTCTACATTCGTAAATAATGCATCTATACCCACAAATTTATTTGAAATCGCGATTCTAAGCGGATTGAATAACTTAAAACCGGAATTACTGCCTCTCGCTTTTGGGAATTATTCCGATTTATTTGCTAATAGCAGAGGTTCGAATTTTCAGCTTCTGCAAGTTTCTAGAAATGCGTCAGAAATGGAGACTCTGTTTCATTTGAAGCCTTTCAGAAGAGCACAAAAATGGTCTGGAAAGACCGAACCGCCAAAAGAGAGTCTTGTGGGGCCTGTTTTGCCCGTACCGGTTCTTCTCTCTCTAGATGAGAGAGAAAGTGTTGGTACGGATTCAATTTTGGACCAAAAATGTGTGGAAATTATGGAAATTGTTTCGCCTCCAATTTCAATTGCTGAAACTGAGGACCCGAATGAAAATAATAGTGATAAAGATTTTTTTGTTTATGAACCGCAATTTAATAATAATGTTAGAAATAATGAAATGGTTTGTAGAAATGAGAAGTATGAAACGTTTATTTGTGGTGTTAATAATAATAATAATAATAATAATAAGAGTGGAGAAATTAATGGAGTGAAGCCTAAAACTGAATTGGGGGCGATTGAGCCTGGATTTTTCGATTTGGGGGAAATTAAATTGGATTTTGGTTCGAGAGAAATTGAGGTTCAATCGAGCGAGAAGGAAGCGTTGGAAAAATTGAAGAATCAGTTTTCTGATTGGATGAATGATTGTAAACCATATCAGGATTTTCTTATTAATTCGAAAATTCCGAAATAGTTTATGTCGAATTAATTTTGGTTGTATATTATTTGATCGAATTATTATTTGATAGTTTTGTTGTTCTATAAATTTTTGGTTATTTTAATATTATGAATTTTTGAGTCAGAATGGTATTTGTGAAAGGAGAAATTGTTGGGAGTACATAATAATTTTCTTTTTCTTTCCTCTCTATTTTCCTCCAAATTTTTTTTTTCTTTTTGCCTTTGTTGTACTTGTACAGGTTTTATGTTGCAAATATATTTAAGGGAAATTTGCAAAAAAGCCCCTACGTTGTCTTAATTGCAAAAAAGCCCCTGCCTTATTGAAAATTGCAAAAAAGCCCCTGCATTATTGCTAAAATTGCAAGAAAGCTCCTACCGTTATATTGAAGCCGTTAGTTTCAGTAGTTTAATCACTTCAAAATTATTTTTTAAATGATAATTAACATTCTTGTAGAAAAAGTATTTTAAAAATAATTATGAAAAAGTATTTTTTTAATATTTAAAAAAATAAATATTATTTTTCAGTAAATTGTTTTATTAAAAATATATGTTCCCGAAACAAAAGTTTTTCTGAAACAAAATTTTTTTCAATAACAAAAATTATTTCGATTTTTTTCTTAAAAATAGATTTAAAAATATTTTTTAAGAAATATAATTTTTAGATAAAATGTTAATTAGTATTTAAAAAAATAATTTTGAAGTGATTAAACAAGTGAAACTAACGGTGTTAACTTCAATCTAACAGTAGGGCTTTTTTTACAATTTAAGCAATAATGTAGGGGCTTTTTTGCAATTTTCAATAAGGCAGGGGCTTTTTTGCAATTAAGGCATAATGCAGGGGCTTTTTTGCAAATTTTCCTATATTTAATCATATGATTAGAGGCATTCAACATGTCAGAACCTCTTGGCGAGTACCATACAAGTACATCACATAGATATCGAATATCGAATCTACTTGATTTTTGAAAGAATTGCATGGGGGCAGCGTTTCATTTGGTGCATTTTAGGAGGTTGTAAAGTGAAATTAAAGTATTTAGGATAAAATTATTGATTTGTATTAAATGAAGTATATTGGGATAACTTTGAAGTATTTTGTAATACTTCATATAATACGGGTTAACGCTCAAGTCAAAATACAGTATTTCTCTGGTTCAAATTTAATTATTTTTTAAGTATCGATTATTAAATAAAATAATAAAAATATTAAATAAATTATTAAAAAATATTAAATATTAAATAAATTAAATGAAAATAAATATTAAACAAATTAATAAAAATATATTAAATTAAATTAAATAAATAAAAAATAATACAAGTTAAAATAAATTTTAAAATATTAATAAATTAAATAAATATTAATTGAGTTAAATATTAAATAATTTAAAATAAAAATATTAAATTAAAATAAATGAAAAAATATATAATTAAATATTAATTAATTTAACATAAAAGAATTAAATTAAATTAAAATAAATTATATACAAATAAAATATTACATTAAATTAAATATTGTGTTAAAATAAAAAATATTTAATTTAAATAAATTACATAAAATAAAATATTTCTTTTCATTTTATACTTAAATTCGTTGTATTTAATTTCTTTTTTGTTTATTTTATCTTAATAATTGTATGTGTAACGTGTGAGGTTTATAAATTATAAAATAAAGTTAACTACACAAAATAATTTTGAAAACTTGATACATAATTTTATGTAGATACTCTATAATTATCAAACGATTCACTTGAATCAAACTTAAAATCCCGGATGTGTATCAAAAATCAAACAATTGATTTTTTCTTAACATTATTTAAAATACACCAAATCAAACAACTAACATGTAATCATGATGATGCATTTGATATATATATCAAACTTGAAATACCTCAAATCAAACATGCCCATAATGGAGTATGTAATATTTTTGAACAAATTAGATGCACTTATTAACATCAAAGAAAATGCAAAGCCTACTAATTGTTACATGTTGTAATACACCTACAGTCCTTATGTGAAATGAGTTTTTCATGGAAATGTTTTTATTTGAAGTTTTATTGGCCAGAAGTCAAGCAATTGGAGTTGTGCAATACTTGAAAATAATTTTTTCAGATTTGCAAATGATATTTTGAATATACTATTCTTGAGAGATAAGGTAATCTGTTCTGTAGTTTTCTTATGACAATCAAAATCAATCCCTAAAATATAAGGAAGTGATCCAAGTTCTATTAAGGAGAGCTGACTGTTCAAGATGTGGATTCATTTTTAATTAGGGGATTTCGGTAAAAATTCCCTATTATCTAGACACGTGTAAAATAGTAAAATTATCTAACTCTGCTCGATCTTTTTAGGTTTTTTTTTTTTTTTTTTTTTTTTTTTGACAAGATTATAAAAAAAATATAGATATAAATTTCAAGAATGTGCATTTTCTCAAAGTTATTAGTCTTCTCTGAAATGCTATGCAGCAGCTGTCTCTGGGTGAAGAGAAGATGGATACAAATTTATAGGTCCATACGTGCTAGAAATATTCATTTCATGATCGCCAAAACATTTTGGACTGAATTGCACAACCTTCGATGAAATCTTAGAGCTTGTAAAATTAGGAGGTAAAAGTTCTTCCAAATGTAAATTTATTTCAATAGAACATTATATTGGGACAGAAACAAGAGATTTGGAAAGGGGGGAGCCGGGCTTCCTCATGGTCGATGATAGCGCAATTATTTTGTTACGCTCTGAATAAAGTTGTTTTTAATGACATTTATATTATAAAGGCATCAATCCTGCCATGTATTTTGATTTTATTGGGGAGTTGTCGGTCGGGTATAAGGGGTAGCTTTGGCAGTTTGATTTCCATGGCAATTAGAATTGCCCTCTCAAAAACTGCCCATTTGATAAGAACTAATCCATTTTTTCCTATAATTTTATTAGTTAATGGCTTCTATTTTATTTATTTTATTATTTTTATTTATGTTATTTGTTCATATATATAAAGTTTCTGATTTGGGGAAATTCTGACACGTGGCGATCTGTAGGATTTTCTGTGAATTTTTCTTTATAATATTCGCATAATGAATCACTCAATTAGCTCTATTAAATCCGTTACACTATTACTTCCATGAGAAATCCACAAGATCTGAGTTTAAGAACACATGGCCCTTCCTTTTAAATAAAAATATGTAGATATATATTTTGTGGTAATCAGTGTAGCGAGTTATATTTCATGTATATAATACTTATATGTGACTCATTATTTCGCCACATGAGTTCTTTTTCAGATTTAATATGGCAAGATTTTGTGTTAAACGTCCTCAACTTTTAGAAATATTACTGTAATGCCATTGTATGTGAAACGCATGTGGAGCATTGTAAATTTGGATGGCACTTTTGTTATTTTTATGAACCTTGGGGGTGATGTTTAATCTTTTATTTATGCTAACCTTCTTTCTTTTTGCTTTATGCAGTACAACATCTGAACCTTTTTCCATGCCCCTGCATTATTTTGAAATCTCAAAGAAGCTTCTGAGTATTGCTAAAATTACAAAAAAAAAAAATTTGTAAATAATATTTTATTAATGTTATGAAAACAAAATTATTAATGTTATGAAGTTTGAATTAGAAATAAATGTCTTTTTATGATGTATTATAATATTTTTTAATATAAATTATAATAAGAGAGAATATAATTATAATGTCTAATAAATATTAATTAATATAACTATATTTAATAATATTAGTGTATATTAATAATAGAGTTGATATTCTCCATATTTCATATCATGCAAAGTTTTAAAGTGTTTCAAACGCCTTAGAATGTGGATGCTCGGCTACAGATCAGTCTCTCTCTATCTTCAAGTGGAAAAAACATCACATTAGAAAACGAAGACGGCTTCTCATACATATTGCTTAGAGCCTTCATGACACCAAAAGTCATCATCTCATTCACAACGTTCTTTGCCAGCGACAGTTGGATGTAGATTAGTCATTAGTGCATTGTAGTTTATCTTCTTCCATGCATCGTCATGATTTTTTTTAATAATAACGCTATATAATATGCGAAACTCTAACATTTTTTTTTATGATATATTAAAACATTTGATGGATCAGCTAAAATTCAAAATCTTAATGTGAATCAAAACATTAAAGAGACGAACAAGACAATATTGAGAGGGGTAATATTCGGTCCATGTTCAACATATTATGTGTTACTCTTATAAAATATAAAATTTCTTTTTAAAAAATATGAAAAGGGACGGTATTATAACACTAGGTGCACCCCTTGCTCTGCTCCGGGAATGTATTTTTTTTTTACTAAGAATAACTTTGATATTTTAAAATTTCTGAAAAATATATCAAAATTTATTTTTATAAAAAAACTAATTAAGATTTTTGTGAGATGCAATTTGGATGTTCAAAACAAATTCTCTAATAAAATTTAATGCTATAGAGAACAAATAATAGAGCCATATTCAACTCCAAATAGATCATACATTTATTGGGTTAAATCAATCAGAAGCATCATCCATGTGCAGCTGTGAAAGATTATAACGCATACTACTCGTGGCTTAAATAAAAAATACGTTAATTAAAAAATATTCATTAAGAATACATACTTTAAAGAAAATTTCCTTGAACCAAAATACATGGCAAGAAGATAATATTTAACTTCTCTAGAATTTTTGAAAGTTCTAAGAAAAATATTTTGTATATTATAAAATCAAAATAATTATTAGAAAGTTACATAAGTATATGTTCGTATTTTAAATAAACAGTTCAATTTCATATTATATAATAAAAAATAATTTAAGAGAAGTAATTAACAAATATTTAAATTGCATATAAAAATCTTCAACACAAAAAATTAATTCTATTGATAATTTGAAATTTAAAAAACTCAAACAAATTAAATGAATAATCAAAGGCTTCGTTTCTTAAATAGCCAAATTGTTAGCAAAATTCTATAAACACAAATCATTCTTGTATGAACTGGCCACTTATTAGTATCATCGCAGGTAATTGCATTTTCTTTATTGCGTTTTCTTCATCTCTTTTCTGTTGTCTTTTTGGAAAGTTTTTGTGTTTTTTTCAGTTGTCATGAGTTGGATCGGTTCGAGGGTAACCGAAAAAAATGTAAAAAAAGTTCCGGTTACATTTCAAATCGTAGTGGGAACCAGGATTCTCTTGTCACATTATCGTCAGATGATAATGCTCCTGTTGACAATTTACAACTCGATCAGAACCAGCAATCTCTCGAACCCAATTCATCAAATAATGTTGGGGGCTCTGTTGGCATGGCCACAAAACGATCAGGTATATTTTAATTTCCTAATTATATTTTTGAAACATCCCCTGGTATTTTAAAAATTTTTAGATAAAATCCTTGAGTTATCAATTTCTAGATATGATTGACATTGATGGTTTACCGCCAAGCCCGGTTATTTTTCTAAATATTTTTTTAGTTTTTATTTTCCTTTTATTCCTTTTTTCAGAACATTCTGATCCCTGTTGTTTCATCTAACTGTTTCCCGAGCCCAGAGGTTAGCTTTCTAATAATATTTTTATTTTTTGTTTTTATTTCACTTTTATTCCCTTTTATTTTTAATATTTTTTATTTTTCTTCAGGTCTTTTTGACAAGCGAAGTAGTTTTAAAACATAACAGCTACCAAAGTTTTTTACAACCTAAACTCTGGTTTTCTACAATATTTACACAAACTTGTCTCCTTTTTTAAATTCATTTTTGTATCGTTTTCACAGCCTAATATTTTTTTTTTTTACAATATAAACACTAATCCAAAAAAAAGTGCAAAATGAAGGAAAAAAAGGCCATGTCTAAATCTATCTAAAAAAAGCTAGCCCAATCCAATAAGTAGTATTTACAATCCCGTGATTCTATCTATTTACAATTCAATCTCAATCTAAACACTATTTTCTTTCTATCTATTCGGGCATTTCAAAATCTAAAACCAGACTAAATAATAACTATGCCAAATAAACCCAGAAAACTCCGACTTGAATATTCTTTTATATCTAGTTTTTGTTCCTGTATTGCATGACCATCTCAAGTCATTCTCTCCAGTTCCAATCAATACAATCAATTAACAAATGAAATAATTAACTGGAGATGATGTGAAGCCTATAACGGGAGAGAATATTTTATTACTAGATGAATTGGTCTGTTATTAGTTGCTTACTCCTCTCTCTGACTTGAGTTTAGTCTAAGAAACTTGGAAAAGAAAACTAAAACAATATTCTCCACATAACAGAATAAACAGAACAGAAGTCAAAAATCAGAATAAGTCCTCGTTACCCAAAATATGTTCTAAATTTAATATTCATATTGAAATAATAAATAACAAAAATAATTAAATTAAAGAACTTACTATTCTTCTTTTGAAGAAGTGCAGCAATATCTCCCCACAAGATTAGGATGGATCTATTAACGAAAAAAATATAAAAAAACAAAATGTAATAAATAATTTGAGTAAATAAGAAATTTAAGCCCGTACAAACAAATAATGACACTCAAGGTCAAACAGAATCGGATGATGACATCTAGAGCACTGCAAATTACATCCATAGGTGTTCTTGTTGTGATGGGTCCACGGAGAGCTAGCTAGTTCGAATGATTCTCTAGTCGACACACATTTCGTGAATAAATAGTCATAGAGTCCATTTGTTAAAGTTGTATTCATATCACTGTGGAGAAAATGTGCGATGCGATTCTTGACAATCTTTTTTACCAGGTTTTCACCGACCCAATGACGAACATGGACAAAACACAGGCTGTAGTAAAATCAAAGTTATTTCTATGGCTTCTCTTACGCATGTAAGTCATCACATTTATTAGCCCAATTTCTATGTCTAAAATCTTTTGCATTTTTGTTCACGATCATTAACTCATTTTTGTAGAAAATTTGGAGAGGACTCTGTGTCCCCATAAAAATGCCAGACTTTATATTTTCCATAACCAAAGTTTTTTTTACAACCTAAACGCTAATTTTCTACAATATTTACACAAATTTGTCTCCTTTTTTATATTAATTTTTGTATCATTTTTACAGCCTAATCTTTTTTTTTATACAATATAAACACTAATCCAAAAAATAGTGCAAAACGAAAGAAAAAAGGCCATGTCTAAATCTATCTAAAAAAAGCTGGCCTAATCCAATAAGTGGTATTTACAATCCAATGATTCTATCTATTTACAATTCAATCTCAATCTAAACGCTCTTTTCTTTCTATCTATTCGGGCATTTCAAAATCTAAAAGCCCGACTAAAAAAATAACTATGCCAAATAAACCCAAAAAAATCCGATTGAATATTCTTTTATATAAGGTTTTTGTTCCTGTATTGCTTAACCATCTCAAGTCATTCCTTCCAGTTCCAATCAGTACAATCAATTAGCAAATGAAATAATTAGCTGGAGATGATGTGAACCTTAGAACTGGAGAGTATATTTTATTACTAGATGAACTGGTCAGTTATTAGTTGCTTACTCCTCTCTCTGACTTGAGTTGAGACTCAGAAACTTGAAAAAGGAAACTAAAAAAATATTCTCCACATAACCGAATAAACAGAATAGAAGTCAAAAATCAGAATAAGTCCTCGTTACCCAAAATAAGTTCAATAAAATAAAATAAAACGACTCAAAATAAAAAGGGGTCCATAAAACTCAAATCAATACATCAATTTTTGAACACAAAAATGGACTTTCACCAAAATTACTCTCTCAAGATCATCAAGCAACTAGCTGCCAATTGGTAATAGAACTCGAATCACGAGAGTAAAAAAGGAAAAACTAAATTTAATATTCATAATAAAATAATAAATAACAAAAATAATTAATTTAAAGAAATTATTATTCTTCTTTTGAAGAAGTGCAGCAATATCTCCCCACAAGATTAGGATGGACGTAGTAACGAAAAAAATATAAGATTTTACCAGGTTTTCACCGACCCAATGACGAACATGGACAAAATACAGGCTGTACTAAAATCAAAGTTATTTCCATGGCTTCTCTTACACATGTAAGTCATCATATTTATTAGCCCAATTTCTATGTCTAAAATCTTTTGCATTTTTATTCACGGTCATGAAGTTCAATAGTATATATTTTGCCCAGATAAGTAAGTGGGTAATTATGAATGAGATTATGAATGAGAATGGATGACTTGAGAGCTTCACTGTTCACCAATGATTAGAATAAACTTATTATTAATTATACATGATATCTGTTCATCTACGACCAGCTCAATTCTTTGGATCAAAGATTTCAAAAACCCCAATTTGGAGGAAACGGCAAGATAAGAGTAGTAGGTTCGAAGGATGAAATTTGAAATATTAAGCTTTTTGCTCCTGTATTGCTTAATCATCTCAAGTCATTCCCTGCGGTTCCAATCAACACAATCAATTAATAAATGGAATTATTAGCTAGAGATGGTGTGAATCTTAGGACTGGAGAGAATATTTTATTACTAGATGACTTGGTCAGTGATCAGTCGCTTACTCCTCCCTCTGACTTGAGTTGAGACTCAAAACTAAAAAAAAGTATTCTCCACATAACTGAATAAACAGAACAGAAGTGAAAAATCAGAATAAATCCTCGTTACCCAAAATAAGTTCAACAAAACAAAATAAAACAATTCAAAATAAAAAGGGGTCCATAAAACTCAAATCAATACATCAATTTTTTAACACAAAAAAGGACTTTCACCAAAATTACCCTTTCAAGATCATCAAGAAGCGAGCCGCCAATGGGTAATAAAACTCGAATCACCGGAGTAAAGAAGGAAAAACTAAATTTAATATTCATAACAAAATAATAAATAACAAAAATAATTAAATTAAAGAACTTACTATTCTTCTTTTGAAGAAGTGCAGCAATATCTCCCCACAAGATTAGGATGGACCTATTAACGAAAAAAATATAAAAACACAAAATGTAATAAATAATTTGAGTAAAGCAATTTGAGTAAATAAGAAATTTAAGCCCGTACAAACAAATATTGACACTCAAGGTCAAACAGAATCGGATGATGACATCCATAGGTGTTCTTGTTGTGATGGGTCCACGGAGAGCTAGCCAGTTCAAATGATTCTCTAGTCGACACACATTTCATGAATAAATAGTCATAGAGTCCATTTGTTAAAGTTGTATTCATATCACTGTGGAGAAAATGCGCGATGAGATTCTTGACAGTCTTTTTTAGCAGGTTTTCACCGACCCAATGACGAACATGGACAAAACACAGGCTGTAGTAAAATCGAAGTTATTTCTATGGCTTCCCTTACACATGTAAGTCATCATATTTATTAGCCCAATTTCTATGTCTAAAAGCTTTTGCATTTTTGTTCACGATCATTAACTCTTTTTTGTAAAAAATTTGGAGAGGACTCTGTGTCCCCATAAGAGTGCAGACTTTATATTTTTTATAACAAAATTTTTTATAACCCAAACTCTAATTTTCTACAATATTTACACAAATTTTTCTCCTTTTTTATATTAATTTTTGTATCGTTTTCACAGCCTAATCTTTTTTTTTGTACAATATAAACACTAATCCAAAAAAAAGTGCAAAACGAAAGAAAAAAGGCCATGTCCAAATCTATCTAAAAAAAGCTGGCCCAATCCAATAAGTAGTATTTATAATCCCATGATTCTATCTATTTAAGATTCAATCTCAATCTAAACGTTGTTTTCGTTCTATCTATTTGGGCATTTCAAAATCTAAAAGCCCGACTAAAAAATAACTATGCCAAATAAACCCAGAAAAATCCGACTTGAATATTTTTTATATCTGGTTTTTGCTCCGGTATTGCTTAACCATCTCAAGTCATTCCTTTCGGTTCCAATCATTACAATCAATTAACAAATGAAATAATTAGCTGGAGATGATTTGAACCCTAGAACGGGGGAGAGAATATTTTATTACTAGATCAATTGGTCAGTTATTAGTTGCTTACTCCTACCTCTGACTTGAGTTGAGACTCAGAAATTTGAAAAAGAAAACTAAAAAAATATTCTCCACACAACCGAATAAACAGAACAGAAGTAAAAAAATCAAAATAATTCCTCGTTACCCAAAATAAGTTCAATAAAATAAGACAAAACAACTCAAAATAAAAAGGGGACAATAAAACTCAAATCACCACATCAATTTTTTAACACAAAAAAGGACTTTCACCAAAATTATCCTCTCAAGATCATCAAGAAACTAGCCGCCAATGGGTAATAAAACTCGAATCACCGGAGTAAAAAATGAAAAACTAAATTTAATATTCATAATAAAATAATAAATAACAAAAATAATTAAATTAATGAACTTACTATTCTTCTTTTGAAGAAGTGCATCAATATCTCCCCACAAGATTAGGATGGACCTATTAATGAAAAAAATATAAAAAAACAAAATGTAATAAACAATTTGGGTAAATAAAAAATTTAGGCTCGTACAAACACATAATGACACTCAAGGTCAAACAGAATCGGATGATGACATCCAGAGCACTGCAATTTACATCCATAGGTGTTCTTGTTATGATGGGTCCACGGAGAGCTAGATAGTTCAAATGATTCTCTAGTCGACACACATTTCGTTAATAAAATAGTCATAGAGTCCATTTGTTAAAGTTGTATTTGTATCACTGTTTAGAAAATGCGCGATGCGATTCTTGACAGTCTTTTTTACCAGGTTTTCACCGACCCAATGACGAATATGGACAAAACACATGCTGTAGTAAAATCAAAATTATTTCTATGGCTTCCCTTACACATGTAAGTCATCGTATTTATTAGCCCAATTTCTATATCTAAAATCTTTTGTATTTTTGTTCACGATCATTAACTCTTTTTTGTAGAAAATTTGGAGAGGACTCTGTGTCCCCATGAAAATGCCAGACTTTATATTTTCTATAACCAAAGTTTTTTTTACAACCTAAACGCTAATTTTCTACAATATTTACACAAATTTGTCTCCCTTTTTGTTTTAATTTTTGTATCATTTTTATAGCCTAATCTATTTTTTTTTTGTACAATATAAACACTAATCCAAAAAAAAGTTCAAAACGAAAGAAAAAGGCCATGTCTAAATCTATCTAAAAAAGCTGGCCCAATCCAATAAGTAGTATAATCCTAAGATTCTATCTAGTTACAATTCAATCTCAATCTAAACGCTCTTTTCTTTCTATCTATTCGGGCATTTCAAAATCGCGGGCATTTCAAAATCTAAAAGCCCGACTGAAAAAATAACTATCCCAAATAAACCCAAAAAAATCCGACTTGAAAATTCTTTTATAACTGGTTTGTTTTGCACTTATACCCCCGAAATATCAACTCGTCTGTATTGCCTCTAGGAACCTCCAAACCTTAAGTTCATTTCAGTTTTCTCTATTCGCCTCCAAACTTCCAAACCCTAAGTTCGTTTTTTGTTTTCTTTCAAGCTATCTAACTGTAAGGTGGATAAATGTACGAAACGTTTGTCCAGTCTGACAAAATTGACAAACAAGCTATGCAAGAAACATTCGGCTGATAGTACTATAATGATTTCGGGTGTCAATGTTAGGTTTTGTCAGCATCATCGCAGTTAATTGCATTTTCTTTATCGCATTTTTTTCATCTCTTTTATGCTGTCTTTTTGAAAAGTTCTTGTATTTTTCTGTTGTCACGAGTTGGATTGGTTCGAGGGTAACCGAAAAATGCAAAGAAAGTCCCAGTGGCATTTCAAACTCTGGTAGGAACCAGGATTCTCTTGTCACAGTATCGTCAGATGATACTGCTCCTGTTGACAATTTACAACTCAATTAGAACTAGCAATCTGTCGAACCTGATTCATCAGATAATGCCAGGGGCTGCCACAAAATGACCCAGTATATTTTAATTTCATAATTATATTTTTGAAACATCCCCTGAAATTTAAAAAAAAATTTATATACAATCCTTGCGTCATCAACTTAAAGATATGATTGACATTAATGGTTTACCACCGATCCCGGTTAGTTTTCTAATTATTTTTTAGTTTTTATTTCCATTTTATTCCCTTTTATTTTGTATTTTATTTTTTTCAGAACATTCTGATCCCTGGTGTTTCGCCTAACCATTTACCGAGCCGAGAGGCTAGTTTTCTAATAATATTTTTTGTTTTTATTTCACTTTCATTCATTTTTTTTAATATTTGTAATTTTACTTCAGGCCTTTTTGATGGGTGTAGTTTTACAACATAACAGGTTTGCTTAAGAAGACGCTTAAGACGCTGACTATAGTCGTTACAGTAGTCTGGTATTTGAATTTTTCAAGAATGACTTGGTATACCTTTGTGGCAATTCTTATTTTTTTTTCTATTTTTTTTTTAGTTGCAACATGAAACTGGATATAAAGCACTTCCTGGCCTTTCAGTATCTAAAGTAATTATATTTACCATATGACTTTTTATTGTTGTTTATATGTTTTATTTTTGTTCTAATTTTAATTATTGTTGTAACTGGCATTTAACAATAATTAAAATCAGAATAAAAATAAAACATATAAACAATATTTATCTCCATAGCAACATCAAATGTATGTCCATCTAACAGTTAGTATCAGCCAACACATCCTAAAAACAATGAAGTAAGATTGATTTCAAAAGATAAACAATAAAAAGTCATACAGTAAATATTATCATAGATACTGAAAGACCAGGAAGTGCCATATAACCAGTTTCATATTGCACCTGAAAAGAAAAAAAAAATATTGCCACTATGTCCAAGAAGACGCTGAATATAGTATAAAGTTTGGCATTTTTATGGGGACACAAAGTTCTCTCCAAATTTTCTACAAAAAAAAGTTAATGATCGGGAATAAAAATGCAAAAGATTTTAGACATAGAAATAGGGCTAATAAATATGATGACTTACATGTGTAAGAGAAGCATAGAAATAACTTTGATTTTAGTATAGCATGTGTTTTGTCCATGTTCGTCATTGGGTCGGTGAAAACCTGGTAAAAAAGACTGTCAAGAATCGCATCGCGCATTTTCTCCACAGTGATACAAATACAACTTTAACAAATGGACTCTATGACTATTTATTAATGAAATGTGTGTCGACTACAGAATCATTTGAACTAGCTAGCTCTCAGTGGACCTATCACAACAAGAACACCTACGGATGTAAATTGCAGTGCTCTGGATGTAATCATCCGATTCTGTTTGGCCTTGAGTGTCATTATTTGTTTGTACGGGCTTAAATTTCTTATTTACTCAAATTGTTTTAATCAAATTATTTATTACATTTTGTTTTTTGTATTTTTTTCATTAATACATCCATCCTAATCTTGTGGGGTGATATTGCTGCACTTTTTCAAAAGAAGAATAGTAAGTTCTTTAATTTAATTATTTTTGTTATTTATTATTTTATTATGAATATTAAATTTAGTTTTTCCTTTTTTACTTCAGTGATTCTAGTTTTATTACCCATTGGCGGCTAGTTTCTTGATGATCTTGGGAGCGTAATTTTGGTGAAAGTCCATTTTTGTGTTAAAAAATTGATGTGGTGATTTGAGTTTTATTGACCCCTTTTTAGTTTGAGTTGTTTTATTTATTTTATTGACCTTATTTTGGGTAACGAGGACTTATTCTGATTTTAAACTTCTGTTATGTTTATTCGGTTATGTGGAGAATATTTTTTTAGTTTTCTTTTTCAAATTTCTGAGTCTCAACTCAAGTCAGAGAGAGGAGTAAGCAACTAATAATATGACCAATTCATCTAGTAATAAAATATTCTCTTCAGTTCTGACGTTAACATCATCTCCAGCTAATTATTTCATTTGTTAATCGATTGTACTTATTGGAACTGGAGGGAATGACTTGAGATGGTTAAGCAATACAAGAACAAAAACCAGATATAAAAGAATATTCAAGTCGGATTTTTTTGGGCTTATTTGGTATATTTATTTTTTTAGTCGGGCTTTTAGATTTGAATTGCCCAAATAGATCGAAAGAAAAGAGTGTTTAGATTGAGATTGAATTGTAAATAGATAGGCTCATGGGATTGTAAATACTACTTATTGGAATGGGCCAGCTTTTTTTAGATAGATTTAGACATGGCCTTTTTTTCTTTCATTTTGCACTTTTTTTTGGACTAGTGTTTATATTGTACAAAAAAAACAGTTTAGGCTTTGAAAACGAGACAAAAATTAATATAAAAAAGGCGATAAATTTGTGTAAATATTGTAGAAAATTAGAGTTTAGGTTGTAAAAAACATTGGTTATAGAAAATATAAAGTTTGGCATTTGTATGGGGACACAGAGTTCTCTCCAAATTTCTACAAAAACAAAGTTAATGATCGTGAATAAAAATGCAAAAGATTTTAGACGTAGAAATTGGGCTAATAAATATGATGACTTACATGTGTAAGAGAAGCCATGGAAATAACTTTGATTTTAGTACAGCCTGTGTTTTGTCCATGTTCGTCATTTGGTCGGTGAAAACCTGGTAAAAAAGACTGTCAAGAATCGCATTGCGCATTTTCTACACAGTGATACAAATACAACTTTAACAAATGGACTTTACGACTATTTATTAATGAAATGTGTGTCGACTAGAGAATACTAGCTAGCTCTCCGTGGACCCTTCATAACAAGAACACCTATGGATGTAATTTGCAATGCTCTGGATGTCATCATCCGATTCTGTTTGACCTTGAGTGTCATTATTTATTTGTACGGGCTCGAATTGTTTTACTCAAATTATTGATTCGCCTTATTTTATACATAGTTGATATTTTATTAGTGTTATTAATTGATATAAATTATAATAATTATGACTATTTATTATTATATTTTAGGAAACGGTGTTTCAAGTTCGTGGTAACTAGTAGTAATCAGATATATGGTAGTGAAACATTGCGGATATATTTAATTTTCAGGAATTAATGCAAGGAGAAGATTTAGATGTTTGCATAAATTAGCTCATGATTGGATATATAAAAATTTGTTTTCTTGAGAAATGTATTAATGGAAAATAAATTGTATGAATATTTAATAAGCAATCAATGAATTATTAATTGATGTTGTTTTCTGCAGTGTTGATATTCTATTTGTGTGTTGTTAGTTGATATAATTTATAATAATAATTACTATTTATTATTTATTTTCTACCAACAGTAGTAGTTACCACCAGTAATCAGTAATATAAGAAATTAAATACATACACATTAGTATATTTATTTAAAAAAATCTAAATCAATTGTTTACATTAATTGAAGGCACGACTTTTGATGAAAAAATGTCAGGTGACCATGACATATTTTTATTATTAAAATATTTATCGAAAAACTCAAAACCGCCTAAATATTAGTAATACCGTTTACGTTCTGATTATCAGTAGATACCAGTGAAGAATACCATCTGCTGACTAGTCGAAACATAATTTTCCCTTAATTAAATGAGTGACGTACTAATGATGTCACAGAGGGTATTTTGGGGCATCTCAGGGGCAAAACATAATTTTCCCTTAATTAAATGAGTGGCCCAAATTTTGGACAAGAAGAGAGAAAAAGACATGAACGACCATAGTTCTATGTGTTGTCAACTATGTTGCACCGATACGGATACGCGCGTCGTATCCGATACAATACGGATACGGCGATACGACAATTTCAAAAAATCTCTAGACACGATACGTCTAATATATATATATTATTATATTATTAATTATATATCTAAAAATTTTTAAAATATAAAAAAATAACTAAATATGATAAAGAAAATAACAAGAAAAGAACGAGAGTGAGAAATTAGAAAAAAATCATTTTTTAAACAAATAAGAGGTATGATGTCGTCTTTAGTTATGCTTCTCATGAGTTAGTTTCATTAAAAAAAAAAAAAAAAAGTGAACTTAAAAAAAATAGGCTTTAAAAAAGACCATTTTTAACAAAATAAATAAATAATGAAGCGAAAATAGAATTATAGCAAAAAATAAAAATTAAGTTGGGATTTAAAACATTGGGTCGTGTCCTCAGCCGTGTCCAGACGTGTCATGCCGTATCGGAGCCGTGTCCGAAAGTCAACATATATTAAAATATTCAGATACGCCACGTGGCGTGTCCGAAACGTATCGGTACCGTGTCTGTGTCCGATATGTATCCGATACGCGTACAGCTGGTTTTTTTTAAGTATCCGCGTAACATAGGTTGACAATAGTCATAATCATAATCCTTGGTTAACTGTGCATTAATTTCTCCATTTAATGTGTGTGATATGTTTGTCAACTATACAATCTTTTTTTATTTAAATATTGTGCTTGTTATATTAGTTTATTATTTTTGCTTTAAATATATAAATATTAGTTTATCATGTGTAGCCTACTTCATTTTGGGTGTCATGCATGCATAGTTGGCTCAAAGCTGGCGGGTTGAATAGCTGATGAGTTGTTTTTTAGTTGGTAGTAAAATTTAAATTTGTTTTAATTAATTGGATTTACTCTATTAAAATTATATTAATGAAATAAATTTTCGAAATTGAATAAACTCTAAAATATCCTCAAGATCTTTTTTTAGCTAATCATTTTTTTTCCAAAATATATATCCTCACAAAAGTGTAACAAATTTACTTATTACTAAAGTGCCCGTTCGGTAACATGAAATAAGAGTGAAATAATGTGGAAGAAATTTACTTATTCCGTCAAACAAGAATAGAAGATAATGGAATAAAAAGATAGAAAAGTGATTTAACTTTATTCCATGAAGGGTGGAAGAGAAGAAGAGAGGTGGAATAAAAAGATTTTTTTCTTCCTCTGTCATTTTTCTAAATTAAATAAATATTGCATTAATTATTTATTACATTCTTTCACTCATTTATTGTGCCGAACACATTTAGAATAAAATTGAAGAGATACTCTTCCATTCTTTCGCTCTTCCGCTATTCCATTTTTTGTCGAACGCCACTAAAAAGAAAATGCAAGTGTGCATTAAAAAAATGTAAATGTGGTTTTTCCTTACAAATTAATTGAAGTCAACCAATAAAAATTTGATACATCGGCATACTGTACAAGTTTGTAGCAACCTCAAGTTAGAATAGGCAGGATATATTTCCTTCAATAAAATGAGAATCTATTTTTTTAATATACATTAGATCTTATATGTATGGTACCTGAAATTAATATTTTACGAACATTTTTTTCTAAATGCAAGGCAATACTAATAGCCACACTGTGCTGGTTGTGAAAGCAACACTTCTGTAAGCTGGAATTGCTGAAAATTCTCAAATTTGACGATTCCAATCTTATTTTGTATTTTTAAATTCTACTTCTAATTTTGTCAGTATTTCAAATGTAATTAATTATTATTTCGCTTTACTTATGGTGTTTAAATATGATTGAAGTCAAACGTAGCGCTTATTATATTCAAACTTGGATTAATAATTTTTTATTATATGGGGTGTGTTTTTCTCATGACTACAATAGAAGGAATTTTAAGTGATATTTTTTGCAACCTGACTTTTTAAATGTCCCTCGTGCAATACATTTAATATTTTATTTTGTGAATAAGTTTACTCCAATATAAATTCTATATAATACAAACTATTTACGCTATATTATATTGCATTTTAAAAAATAATTCACTCTGTTATATCAGGAATATTTTTTGTTTTACCTAAGAAAATCAATTCTTTGTGAACTGTTCTCTTTTTTTTCAAAATTATAAAAAAGGGACTACAAATACAGTTTCCAAATCCATCTACTCATTATCTTTGTATTGTTGCGACCTTTTCTCAAACGCTTCATTAAGTTCTCTCCAAAATTTATCACACGCAGCATCTGTCTCTGGGTGAAGAAGAGTCGGATACGCCGTGATCTTAACGCTTATATTTCCACACGTGGTTGAAACATTCACTTCATGATCGCTGAAACATTTCGGAGTAAATTGCACAACTATCGATATAATCTGAGAGCTTGTAAAGCTGAAAGGTAAGAGTTCATTGAGATGCAAACTAATTTCAATCGAACTTCCTATAGGAAGAGCCACAAGAGATTTGGACAAGGGAAGCAAGCCCCCCTTGATGACTAATGATGGCACAATTATTGCGTTTCGTCCTGAATAAAGTTGTTATTAAGGTCAGCATTTCTTCGATAGAAGCATCGATTCTACCATAGATTTTGATTTTGTTTGGGAATTTTGGGTCGGTTGGCGGTTTCTTGGATAGTTTGACTTCTATGGAGATCAAAATTGCTCTCTCGAAAATTGCCCATTTGATAAGCACAAATCCGTTCTTTCCTCTAACTTTGTCAATTAATGGTCTGTCATAGAATGTGTAGCGATGCATCGAATGAGAGTTCCAAATCAATGGCCCTTTGCTTACTTCACGACCACCAGCTTTGATGTCAAGTTCAATTACGGCACCGCCACGTGCCATATTCGCTCTTGTTGTGCCCGTCAATGTAATGCTATCCTATTTTTTATTCAGAGAAAAATATAGAGAAATTACAAATAACAAAACAAAGAATTATTAGTAAATAAATGCCAAGTATGTCTTGACAACTCACCTCAGGCATGATCTGATCTGGATTTCAAGGCGTTCTTTTGAAGATCTCAGAGATGCCACATGATGCATCGGCATTTATGGTGCCATGAATATTCAATTTGTGGCCCTTTCTACTGTTTGAAAAGATACGGACCTCAAAAACTTCTAAAAGAGTTTTCCCTTTTCCGTACCCAGGCAGTCCGAAAGGTATCCTTTTCTTGCTCTTGCTCTTGCACTTGCTTCTCATTCGAAATTGTTTTCTTATTCAATTCAATACCGTCTGTCTTTTCAGAGGAGGTTGTGTTTCCTCTATATACTTGAACTTTGTTTGTAGAGATCAAATATGTCTCGTTCCTTTAAAGTGTTTGAGGATGGATTATAGTGGTTGGATCCTCCATCTCCTCATACAACAACTGGTAGTTCTGGACCTCTGATTCAAGAATTGATATTATTAGAAAAGAACAAGAATCAAGTCGGATCCTATTCAAGTGATTGAGCATTTAGAATTTAAGAGTAAATTTTCTTGCTATTTTTAGATGCGTCGGTTAGATTTCCGACTTCAAGAAAAAAAGGGAAGTCGTGATGAGAGAGTTTGAGCTGGATTTAAAGCGTCAAATTTTGGTTATTTGTAGGTTAATTGGGTTTCCAGATCCAAGAAAAGAAGGCAAGTCCTTGGAGAGTTTGAGCTGGATTTGATTCGATATGTGATTAAATTAATCGTCAGAATAATTTATATATAATAGTTAACCTTACAAAGCCAAAAATATTATATGTGCTCATATTATTTTGTTGAGTTCATATTTGATATTTCATGTTTCATGTATATTTATTCAAACATCAGAGAGATTCAACGATTCAACATGTATTCAAGAAATTTAATGCGTATTTGTCGAGTATCATACGATAAGGTATAATATACATATCAATACTGATATACTTGATTTTTGAAGCACATAATACAGTATGTAGGATTTTGAACAAACTGAATGCATTTATTTACATAAAAGAAAATGGCAATCCTAGTAATTGTTACATTGGTAATACACCTACTATGCTTATATAAAAGGTTCTTTCATGGAAATGTATTTATGTAGAGATTTATTGGCAAGAATCGCAGCAATTAGAGCCAGCTTGCCTTAAGTTGACGAATTTAAAATTCAAAAAATAAAAATATTTAAAAAATAATTCAAAAAATTCCTCAAAGTTACTAATTTCTTCCAAAAATTCTATCATATGCAGCAGATGTCTCTGGGTGAAGAAAAGGTGGATACGCTGTAATCTTAACGCTTACAGGTCCATACGTGCTAGAAACATTCATTTCATGATCGCTGAAACATTTTGGAGTGAACTGTGCAAGCGTCGATGCAATTTTAGAGCTTGTAAAACTAGAAGGTAGAAGTTCTTCCAAATGTAAATTTATTTCAATAGAACGTTCGACTGGGATAGATACAAGAGGTTTGGAAAGAGGGAGCAGGCCGCCTTCATGGTTGATAATAGCGCAATTATTTCGTTTCGCTCTGAATAAAGTTGTTTTTAATGACATTTCTGTTATAGAAGCATCAATCCTGCCATGTATTTTGATTTTATTGGGGAGTTGTCGGTCGGGTATAAGGGGTCGCTTCGGCAATTTGATTTCTATGGCAATCAGAATTGCCCTCTCAAAAACTGCCCATTTGACAAGAACTGATCCATTTTTTCCTATAATTTTATTAATTAATGGCCTGTCATAGAATTTATAGGAGTGGTGGTGGGTATTATATGTATCCCAAATAAGTAACCTTTTGATAACTTTATGATGACCATCTTTGATGTCAACTTCAACAGCAACAGGATCGTAAGCCTGGCTGGCTCTAGTTGGACCTGTCAATGTGATGCTCTCCTATTTTTTTATTCGAAAAGAAAGAAAAAAGATAATTAGGGAAGCACTGTAAAATTTTGAAACTAAAAATATTTACCATGAAGGTTAAAACTTAAAAGTGTCAAATTTTTTCGCTTAAAAGAACCAAGGAATTATTATAAATAACAAAATAAGGGTTTGTAATTAAGCAATTGATGAGAGAGATTCAATGGCTAACTAACATGGGGCATGATCTGATCTGGATTTCGAAGCGTCCTTCTAAAGATATCCGAGATGCCAAATCCTGAATCGACAATTACGGTGCCACGAATGTTCAATTTGCGTACCGTTGTAAATTTGGAGAAGATGCGAATCTCAAAAACTTCTAGAAGAGTTTCCCCTTCTCCAAACACAGGCTGTCCGAAAGGGATTTTTATGACATCCTTTTCCTGATCTTTCACCTGCTTTTTGTTCGAAACTGTGTTCTTATTCAGTACAATGTCGTCTGTCTGTTTCCTTTGAGGATTGATTATAGTGATTGGATCCTCCATCTCCTCATACAATAATTGTTGCTTTTCGAACCTCTGATTCAAAAATTTATATTATTAGAAAGAGCAAGAATCAAGTCGGATCCTATTCAAGTGATTGAGCATTTAGAATGGAAGAATTCACTTTTTTATTATTTTTAGATATGTCGGTTAGGTTTCCAAATTCAAGAAAAAAGGAAAGTCCTCCCAGAGAGTTTGAGCTGAATTTTTGCTATTTTTAGATACATCGGTTAGGTTTTCAACCTCAAGGAAAAAAAGGTAAGTCCTCATCAGGGAGTTTGAGCTTGAAAATAGAAGGGACTTGCAATGGAAATTAATCAACTTATCAAATCAGTTTGAACCCCTCTCAGATTGTGCATAGCATCTCAAAAGAAAAAAATATTGATTTCCGCTTTCACTTAGGTCCTACATTAAAATATTGATAATTAAGGAATATATCTGTAAATTGAGGACAATTATCACTTTGGACATAATTTACAGATCCCACATTTATTTATTTTAGACTTTGGGGCTTACAGAATTTTCTACTTTTTTTTTCTTTTGCAGGCTAAGACTGTTTTCTCACAATGAGGGTGTGATTTGGATGAAAGTGGTAATTTGACAGAAAGGGTCTTAATGCAAAAATGGCTGCATTTGCCTCTATTCAGTTTCTGATCTGTAGCATGTTTTACCAGCTGCTTTTATGTACGTTCTCAAAGATTGCTATATGTACGGTATCTTTATTTTTACTTTCATAGCAATTATCACAATAAAAATTTCAGTTTATATATTTGTGTTTAATTTCACAATTTGAAGATCGAGTGAGGCTAATTTGGCGTAATTTTAGGTTAAATTTAGGAGAATTGAAGCTAAATGAGGCTGATTTTTCTGACATTGTGCAATTTTGTTCTTAATTAGACCTTATTTAGAGTTCAACTACATCTAATTTTAGCCACATGTTATTCAATTTAGAGACAGTTCCTCAATTTAAGGTCGAAAAGTACAAAACTCACAAATTAAACACTTAATTGAGAGAAGTTGAATTTGAAGTGAAGTGCATATTTTTCGAATTTCTGATTTTCTTCAATTTCAGATCTTATACAAGTCCTTGAATTTTATTCCTTTTACAATTTTCAGATTTTTGCGGTTTTTTAATGACCCTTGAAATCATTATTTTCTAAAAACCTAAAGTTCTCACACAAATTTCCCATCAAATCGAAAATTATTGATATATTCTTCATCAGATGTAATTATTCAAATCAGTCGTATGGTTTATTTGTGATTATTCTAAAGCAGTGCGTGATTTATCTGTTTGGATCATGATAGTTTTAATTAAGCTTATTTAGTGCTTTTCATTCTAATTTTTCATTTTTACCCCTACAAATTTTAGAATTTAACTTATATTTTATACTCTTGCACCCCCTGCGAAAAATGGAAATATCATGAAACTGTTGGGGTTTATATGATATTTTATAATTTTAAGAATAACTATTATGCAGCAAACCACACAAATTATCAGGTATGTACATGACAGCCTCAACGAATGAATATGAGAAAGTGCTGACATTTAGGGATATTAACCCTCAAGCCCCTTTGTTCATATTTTAATTATTCCAAAAGTTTAGAATGGCCTAACCCGACTTGGAAAGGTACTATTATTTCTTGCAATTATGTAAATTTATTTCAATTTAGATATATGACAAATATCTAAAAAATGCTAATTGATCCCTGTACTTTTTACGATTTCACAGAATCAAGACACAAGTGAGATTTTGAGCAGATTTCTTTATGTATTGGCAAATTTTGTTCATTTTGTTTTAATTGTGAAGGTTGGAAGCTTCCTTAAGCGGTTCAAGTCTCATTCATCCTGAACATCCACTTGAATCGAGCAATCGTGCAGGAGCACCAAAATTCAATTCTAGAGAGTTTAGGGGTTGAAGTCAAAATGGACAAGTTAAGGGTTTGATTGAAAATTTACAGCATAAGGGCTAAATTGATTGAAACATGAGCAACTTGAGGGATGGATTGAAAATATTATTGATATATTCATCATCAGATGTAATTATTCAAATCAGACGTATGATTTATTTGTTATTATTCTAAAGCAGTGCGTGATTTGTCTGTTTGGATCATGATAGTTTTAATTAAGCTTATTTAGTGCTTTTCATTCTAACTTTTCATTTTTTACCCCTACAAAATTTTAGAATTTAACTTATATTTTATACTCTTGCACCCCTCGCAAAAAATGGAAATATCATGAAACTGTAGGGGTTTATATGATATTTTATGGGGTATACATGAAATTTGTCATTTATTTTGTTAATGCGAAATGATTTAGATGTGTATTTTATTTTTATTTTGTAGGGATTTATTTGTTATTATTCTAAAGCAGTGCGTGATTTGTCTGTTTGGATCATGATAGTTTTAATTAAGCTTATTTAGTGCTTTTCATTCTAACTTTTCATTTTTTACCCCTACAAAATTTTAGAATTTAACTTATATTTTATACTCTTGCACCCCTCGCAAAAAATGGAAATATCATGAAACTGTAGGGGTTTATATGATATTTTATGGGGTATACATGAAATTTGTCATTTATTTTGTTAATGCGAAATGATTTAGATGTGTATTTTATTTTTATTTTGTAGGGATTATCTATTGGTGAGAGTCATTTTTTCACAATTACCCTCAAAATTTCATAGATTTGGGACAAGGGATTATGGGCTGCAGGGGGTTCCATTCAAGTTTCAGAACCACCCAGAGTGGAGTCTCTCTAAGAATTGGTAATGTTAAATTTAAATAATTATTAAATTTCAGCTTATTTGTTGTTATTCACTGTTTTTTTTTTTTTGCTTTTGTAGATGTTTCTGCCATTATGATTGTGAGACGAGGCCCAGCCACTGATTTTCTGTTGCAAAATTTCCCCTTAGGAACTGATTTGATTTTGAATGAATTTCCACAAAATCGTTTGCTTGAAATGTAAAAAGGATGATTTAACTTGTTTTATTTATTTTTACTAGAGAATGCTTCTTAAGAAAAGATTTATGCTTTTATCCTCTAGAATTAATATAGTTAAGAGCTGAGACACTCGGATCAATATGCATTTCAATATAAATGATTGGATTTTCATATTGAATTGTAAACAAATATTTAACCATAAAAATGAAATGATTATCTTGAAATTTTAAGAATAACTATTATACAGCAAACCACACAAATTATCAGGTATGTACATGACAGCCTCAATGAATGAAGATGAGAAAGAGCTGACATTTAGGGATATTAACCCTCAAGCCCCTTTGTTCATATTTTAATTATTCCAAAAGTTTAGAATGGCCTAACCCGACTTGGAAAGGTACTATTATTTCCTGTAATTATGTAAATTTATTTCAATTTTGTATTATATTACAAATATCTAAAAAATTCTAATTGATCCCTGTACTTTTTACGATTTCACAGAATCAAGACACAAGTGAGATTTTGGGCAGATTTCTTTATGTTTCGAAAATAGTTAATGCAAAAGGAAGGAATTAGTGAATTTTAGTGTTGTTATAGAAGGTAAGTTTATTCTGTATTGGCAAATTTTGTTCATTTTGTTTTAATTGTGAAGGTTGGAAGCTTCCTTAAGCGGTTCAAGTCTCATTCATCCTGAACATCATCTTGAATCGAGCAATCATGCAGGAGCAATAAATTCAATTCTAGAGAGTTTAGGGGTTGAAGTCAAAAGGGACAAGTTAAGGGTTTGATTGAAAATTTACAGCATAAGGGCTAAATTGATTGAAACATGAGCAACTTGTTGGATGGACTGAAAATTCACAGCAGAAGGGCTGAACTGAATGAAGTCATTCCAGGCATGAATTCAAACAACACAATTATAAAATTTGCTAAACACTTGGCTCCAGAGGCGGTACTCAATGAAATTAGTTAAATGAAAATTTAAATGAAAATAAACATACTTTAATCTGAATTTGAATATATTATTAGATTTTCTCTTTGGTTGCCAAACACTTGGTTTTATTGATTTAATTAGGGCAAGGTGACAATCACAACCAAAACTGGACAAAGTTGAAGATCCAGATGGTTCTGTTATTGAGAACAATGAAAACGGATAGGATAATATCCACCAACCTGTTTTCGTATCAGCAAAATATTCGTATTCGAAAAAAATTATCTGTATCCGAAAAAATATCTGTATTCGAAAAAAGTTATCCGTATCCGAATAATATCCGATTATCCAAATTGATATGGATAATATTCGTATCCGGATAATTATAATCCGAATACCATCCGTTTTCGAAAATTTCACTATATATTGGATATGAAATACATATATATAATGATTTTTTTTAATATTTTAGTTCGTCATTTTTTAATATGAAAAAGAATATTTATCCAAATTCATCAATTTATATATTACTATTTTGAATGTTGTTATTTTTTTTTTGTTAATAGTGAAATATATTTTAAAAGAAGAAGCAATTCATCTATATTTGGATATCCGATAAATATTTGTATTCGTATTCGTATCCGGTAATATCCGAACCAAATCCGTATCCGGATCCATATTCATATCAGGATCCGAAAAAATAATATGGATACAAATATGATATGACCCCGATCCGAACCGTTTTCACCCCTATACATATAATATTCAAGACTGTAAGCAAAAAATAGGGTTTGCTTACGTATGTTTTTTAGCATTACTCTGAATAAAATATCATTTTTGCTTTTGGTTTTGCTCTATTAACAGAATCTATGGAACATACACGTAAATCCGCTACAAGCCAAAATTAGGTCTCTCTTCGAACAAGAGCAAAGCAACACTTAATAAAGATATGTCACTTAAAAAATGTATCAACCAAGTCAATTAGTGTAAATAAATAATAGAGTAAGCATATGAATATATTGATTAGAAAAATAAAACATAATTTTACAGGATCATTTGAAAAAATAGAAAAGAAAAAGAAGACAAAAAGACTTGTTATGGTGTCAATAACACACCATTCAAAAATACATCTAATAGAAATATAACTGGAACCAGAATATCATGGCTTATTTTCACCCTTAATGAAAAACCCCTGAAAAAATATAATCACTGCCCTTACACTATCTAGAAAAAAAATTGTCATTCAGTTCCACGAGCAACTGAGGCATGATCAATATAAACCGAAATAAATAAATAAATAAATATGCTAAAAGTCAGCTGAAATGCAAGAAAATAAAGTACTAATTGAGATTAATAAATGGAGAAAGCACAATTACATGTTTTGAGCATCAATGCCCCACTGTCTTACTGCATCATTGCATCAATCGTTTGCTCCTCTTCAGCCTCCATTCTGATATACTATCACAAAATTCGAATCAATACTGAAATTAGGAAGAAAAAAAAACAGAAACTGGAGGTTAAATTTGGCTCAATAAGTCTCGTATTCCAATCGCAAATCTAAAATATGAGATATCTGTTTGACTTTCCATATGCTGTGATTTGTAACAAAACTGATTAAAAAACCAGCACAATTGAATTTTAATATAGACAAAAAAAATATATAAATAGAACATCTCAGGAGTTATATTTTTAATGGTTGTATTTTGAAATTTAGAACTTAAAATCCAAACCTAAACCGTCATAACTGACGTATCAAATAGACTATCAAATCCTTCGAGTTGAAGAATCAAATTTCGAAACAACGGATTTGAAAACAAGGATATAATGTTTACGTTTAGTATGAATCTATTTTAACTAACAAGGATATATTGCTCACGTTTAGGATGAAACTATTTTGACTAACAAGGATATAATGCTCATGTTTAGTATGAAGCTATTTTGACTAACAAGGATATAATGTTCACGTTTAGTATGAAGCTATTTTGACTAGCAAGGATATAATGTTCACGTTTAGTATGAAGCACCCTTGACCAACAAGGATATAATATTCAAAAAGGAAAAAAAATGTACTGAACATCTCAATTTGAAAGGTAAGAACAAAGTACATAAAAAAGCAAAAGAAATTACTAGATAGCCCAACCATCACACACACAGACATACACAGGCAAACACATTGTTCCAGTTCCAAGCAATCCATAAAACTTAAAAAAAAAACTTACAATCTCATTACTGCACAGCAGCCATAATCAACGTCTCCTTCTTATTTGCCTCCATCTGATTCACAATCCACTCCGGATCCACAACTACCATAGGCACAATCGTCGGCCCCGGCCACTCCAGCAGCATCGACTCGGCTTGCTTGACTTCTCCTAGGATTTTCTTGAAGTTCGGCTGGCCGACGAGATTCCAGAAGTATCGTTCCACGTGTGGAAATCGGGAGGTGAAGCATTTCGTCATGACGCAGGTGAAACCAAAGTGAAGAGTGCACGTCATTGCTATGTCAGCTAGGGTTATACCGTTTCCGACTAAATAATTTGTGTTTGTGGTGAGATGAGTGTTTAGGACGTAGAGGCATTGCTGCACAGAGCCAATGCGCACTTTCAAACACTAAAATAAAAAAAATGATAATAATGTTACAACTTGGATTAATTGAGCTAAAAGGTGTTAACTATTAAAAGTATTAATTGAAGCGAAGGAAAGTACATGATGAGGGTCGCAACGACCCAAACCCATCTCTGGGTAGATCCATGTTTTTAGGCCCGTCTCGATTTCCCTGGCAGCAAACTCCATCCATTCCTCGACTTGGGCCTGAAATTCAACCAAGTTTAATATTATTTACACTTCTCAAGAAGAAAACCTAAATTATTTGAATTTCTAAGAAGCTTACTTACGTTTTCATAAATTGAGGAGCCCAACAGAGTGTTGTCACCCTTGAATTTAGCAACTGCATATCAAACCAAACATCTAAATTTTAAACCCAAATCGTAATTATAAGAAATAAATGTAAAATTATGGTGCGGATAGAAAGTTCAAATATACTGTATCTAGCATTGAGTAGCTCTCAAATACCGGGCCGTCAGTTGTCTCCAACACGGGATTCTACACAGAGAAACTCACATAAATTAATTCATTTCGAGCATAAAAACAAATTAATTAATTAGATCAAACAATTTTCATTTTATTTTTACCTCTCCAACAGAATTCTCTTGCTCGACCTGCACGCCGCAGTATTCAGCTGCAATTAGTGATATGTAGGCATGTCTCTTGTCCTGTACTCCAGAGCGCAAAACCTGCATTTGAATGAACCACAGCTCTTAATATGACTGTAAAAACCGTTCTGACTCGGTATTATCAGTACACCAAAATATATGAAAAACAGATTTAATATCCGCAATTGAGATTCAACAAATATAGAAGAATTTGAGCTTGGCAGATTTAATATCCGCAATCGAGATTCAACAAATATAGAAGAATTTGAGCTTGAAATAACTCACCAGAGCCATTGAGGTCGACGGATCCTAATCACTTGTTCTGAGATCTGAATAAAGAAACACCAAGTCAATAATCTCAGATAAGAACAAATAAATAAGCAAATCTATTGAATTTTCAAAATATTGCTAGGGATCTGTAATGGATCGTTTACAATTTTGGGGATTTTTCGGTTCTGACCTAGTTTTCCGGTCGAAGAAGAAAAGGGGGAATGGAAGAGGAAGAAAGGTTTGGGAAGGTTCTGGAGAGTAAGAGTCTACGTGGTCTAGCTTTATTTTGGGGGTAATATCACGTATACCCTTCCAAAAATCCTAAATATTAAATTTACCCCTCTAAACTTAAATATCAAATTTACCCTCTCAAAATCCATTTACCCAAACACAACTATTTTGTTAAAGATTAACATTTTTTTTTTAAATTCCAATTCTACCCCTCAGAACCTTTCACTCTCCACGCGAGGCCAGAACCTCCTTCGCCTCCTCTCCAATCTAGTTCCCCACTCGCCCCTTCTTCAGTCAAGTCTCTCCACTCGCCTCTTCCTTCTTCTCCCTCTCCACCATGAAGCCTCTATTCTCCATGCTTGAACCACTCGAGCTCTTTTCTCCTCTGCCCAGTGCCTATCTTCTTTACCCCTGAGCTAGTAACCTCTCTTAATAGGTATTGTTTCTACTCAAACTAGATCGAAATTTGGAGCTGTGTTTAATTATTTTACAATAATTTTAAGAACTTTTGATATTTTTAGCTGCTTAAATTGTATAGTTTCTCACTAGCTTCTCGCTCTGTTTGAATCGGCCTTGTAATAATCTCTATTTTTCTTGCATTAAGTGTTTGATTTATTTCCTCACTAGGCAAGATCTTGCATTTATGAACCTTCGCAATTATATTTTGAATATCCATATTTTACTTCCCTCAAAACGAAATATTCCTAATTTTCAGCTCGTCAAATAGAAAAATCTTTCAGTATAAAAAAAGAACATGGTTAGCAGAAATAATAATAATTTTTTAATTGATTTTCAGGTTTGATTAATAGGATTTTTTGATTGATTTTCAGAACTTGTACTACACACAATTCTTATCGCAAATCTGTTTTTTGATTAACAATTTTTTAATTGATTTTTGGAATTGATTTTCAGGTTTTCTTCAGCAAAAATATTCATTTTCAGGTTTGATTAACAGCAAAAATAATATACAATTTGCAAAAAAATTAAAGCAAAAATATTTATTTTCAAGTTTTATTATTTTGAGTACTATTTTTTATTTTGATTTTCGAATTGATTTCAAGTGAGGATAGAGAGATGGGAGAGGCTCACTCAGAGATGAAGAGGCTTCTTAAATGTTTTATTTGTGATAGAATTAGTTGATTATGGCAAAAAGTTATATTTCATTGAAGGATTATTTCATTGAATGGCTCATACACAGATTGAGGGGCTTTTTGAAGGAATGTGTGTCGCTATTTTTATTTTTGTGTGTTTTTTTAAATAAATTGTATTCATTTATATGTATAGTATTTTTTATGTATGTTTTTTTAAAATTATATTCATTTGTGTGTATAGTTTGAAATGCAAAAATTCAAAGTCAGAGAGGTAAAGCTATGCCTTTTGAGTGTCATTTTGATTGAATGTTTTTGTTTCAAGTTGAATACAAAGAGTAAAGCTCTAGTTTTCATGATTGCTTCAAAAATGCTAAAAGTTTTAAGTTTGAAATTGCATATTATTAATTAGATATTAAACATCATCCAAGTTAACACAACAAAATAACAAATAAAAACATTTTAACTCCTTAGCAAAATACCAATTTACCATACAAAATAACATGACAGTTCTACAGTATTTGATCTCCAAATCTCCAAAATAAACAACAAAATGATCTAACTTTATTGATATCCTAAGTGCTCTCCAACTTAAATATTATCTTAAATAAACATTTGGTAATGATTTTGATCTCCAGATCACCAAAATAAACAACAAAATGATCCAACATTATTGATATCCTAAATGCTCTATAACTTAAATATTATCATTCACAAACATTTGGTATTGAAGTGGAGGATGTGCCTTCTTGAGTTCTTGATTAACTTGAAGTATCTCCTATTTCTCTCTAACTTCAAGTTAGAGATAACTTGCCTAATGTAAAAAAATCAAAACTAAGTTAGAATCTTATGCAATTCTTACATATTATTTTCTTGATAAATTATGCATTGAAGGAGTATGTAATAAAGAGACTACAAGAAAGCATATTTTTAAAACAAGCTAAACAATTTTTTTTACCAATTTCACCTAGAGTGATCCCAAATAATCAAAATATTATTTGCCCAAATAATCTCAAACTCATATGCAATTTCCCCTAATAATCACAATTAAATCCAAATATAAGAAAATTATTCTCAATTTCATCAAGAAATAAGAACAATTCTAGAAAAGAGAGGCAAGCAAAATTCACATACTTGATAGTAGGTGATTCAACCATATTCTCCCATCTGAGGCTTGTAGAACTCATCTACAAGATTTTCTCTGTTTCATCCAACTTTATTGACATCTCATACTCAATTTCGGTCATCTTTACATTGTCTATTTTAGGGTTATATCAAGAGGGGAGAATGAAAAAAGGGAGAGATGAACAAGAAGTGAGGTGGGAAGAAGGAAGAACATGTGTAGAAGAAAGAAGGCACGGTCAAGAGTTAGCCATGCCTTCTCTCGTGGCTGGTTTGCTTCATGAGAAAAAATGGCATGAGGAAGAGAAAAAGAGAAATGAAAAGTTAAGGAGAGAATGGAAGTTTAATAGCAGTAGAAGCAAATGCAAGAAAAAAGAGGAAGGGGCACTTTGTCCATTATAATTATTAATATTAATTTAATTAGTTTTTAGAAAGTTAAGGGTGTGTTTGGGAACGTTTTTATTTCCTGTTTTTCATTTTTTTTTGGCATAAAAAAAAATGAAACGTGTTTGGTATGTTGGGCCTGTTTCCGTTTTTTTTATCAAATTGCCAGAAAAAAAACGAAATTTCTAAAACAAAGAATACACGTTTTCATCTTTCCAATTTTATTTTATTTCCAGCGCCGCTCTATTCAAACCCTTATCTCAAGACCAATATTTTTCCAGTAATTAAATCCCCATGTCTAAACGTAAATATAAACATCAAAACCCTCATCTCAAGACCAATCTTCTCTTCTCCACCGTTCAGAACCTTTGCGAATCAAGAGAATAGTCAACAAACCTCTCTTTGTTGTTAGGTATAATAATACTTACTTGTCCTTTTGTAGTTAATTTTTTTTTGAAGGATTTTGTAGTTAATTTTATAGAGTTGATTTTTTTAATCTATTCAAATTGTCATGGTTAAAAAATTTGGTCAAGCTTGGTGAGAATTTCTGTTGAACGATTTTAAATATTTCATTAGATGCATGACATGCATGATAATTAGTTTTTTATATAAAAAGTTATGCTATATTGTTTAGTTATATTTTTATTATATCATTATATTTAATAGATGGTACAATCAATACGATAATGTTCAAGTTGATGATGATGAGGTGGTTGAAAGTTGAAGGCGGTGGTGTAAGAGCTCCTCAAATTGAGGATATTTTTATTAATCTTGGTGTCGAAGAAGTAAAGAGTGGTAATAGAAAACAACTTTAAGTTCAAGTGCCACTATGAATATGAAATGTTTAGTGTTAGTTCAAGTGAACTTCATCGTATGAGTGAATTTTGTGACCGCTTGGCATAATCTATATGGAACAGACACGTTGTAGAACAAAAAATTTCAAATATTAGAATGAATATTCTTACGTGTTTTTATAAGTATTTTGGGGTGTTTTTATGAATATTTTTAAGTGTTTTTTTCTCATCTTTTCAATAATTTGATTTTTTTTTTTTTTTGAAAGGATACGTTTTTATGTGTTAATTTACTCTAAATTTGATATTGAATAAATTTTTATATAAAATTGTTTCATTAAATCTTAAAAACAAAAAACAGTTTTCTAAAAACAGAAATAAAAAAACAGAAAACTGTTTTTCGTTTTTAAAAAACAAAAAACAGAAAAACAGAAACAATGCCAAACAAGACCTAATTTATGATTAATTTGATAAATTTAGTCATTTGGACAAATTTTATATTTTGTAACTCTTGAATGGGTAAATTTGATAGTTTTCTTGTTTTGAGAGGGTAAATTTGATATTTACAATTTTAGAGGGGTAAATTTGGACTTTTTTTTTGATACCATTATTTCCCAAAATAAATCAATACTTGCCACTGTTTTGAAAATAATGTGGTAACTACCATTTCCGCCACTATTAGTGGCGGAACAGATGTTGTTCCGCCACTAGTAGTGGCGGAACATGTGGATTTTATAATTTTTCAAAAACGGGATTAATTAGTGAAAAAAACGTGTTCCGCCACTGCCACTGGCGGAACAGGGGAAAAATTTACCTGTTCCGCCACTTCCACTGGCGGAACAGAAAACTCAAAAAAAAAAAAAAAAAAAAAAAAAAATTTTCCTGTTCCGCCACTACCAGTGGCGGAACACTGTTCATTGCACTAATTAATCATGTTTAGTCAGTCAAATGAGAAATTTTTGAAAAAAACTGAAAATTCACATGTTCCGCCACTAGTAGTGGCGGAACAGATGTGCTCCGCCACTGGTAGTGGCGGAAATGGTAGTTACCACATTATTTTCAAAACAGTGGCAAGTATTGATTTATTTTGGGAAATAATGGTATCAAAATAAAAAAGTCGTAAATTTGATATTTAGAGTTTTTGGAAGGATATACGTGATATTACCCCTTTATTTTGTGGTAAGGGAGGGCCGAAGTTATAAGGGCCGGACTTTCTTATTATGTTTTTATTTTCAGTATTTGGAGTTTGGGCCCGTGATGGAGAGTAGCAGCTATGTTAGGAAATGGAGGGACATCTCATTCATCTGTATCTTTACAAAATATCAAAATATTATTCATCTCTTCGCAACATCAGAATTTTACACGTAAAATATATCACATATACTCCTAAAAGTGAGAAAATAGAAATTTCACTTCACTGTTGTCTCACCTTTGTACAAAATATATCACATATGTTTATTTTCTTATATTGTTGTTTTCTGAATTAGGCGTTAATTATGACAGTAATTCATTTGGTTATTTTTTTATATTAGATATGACTATTCTATAAATAGAGAGATAGAGGTAGAATTTTATTCATTTCAACAATTATAAATAATTGTATTATATTTCACTTTCCACTAAATATAAAAAAGTGTTGAGTGCCGGTGACTATGGTTTTTACTCTTGTTAGGATTTTCACGTTAAATCTTTGTGTTCTTATGTTTGTTTTCTATGTTTGTTGTTTTGTCTCAGTTCCTATGTAGTATCAGAGCCAAGGTTCGGAAAAAAATTTCTTTGGGTGCGAACAAGACGACATTACGTAGACGAGCAATGGACGAGAACAAGGTATCGTGGATTCGGTTCAATGGGCGAGACTTCGGCTACTGGAAGATGCAAACAGAAGCGTTGTTATGCCAGAAGAATCTCGAAAATCCGCTACTCGAGACGAAGCCAAAAGAGATCACCGATGACGCCGCATGGAAGAAGATGAACCACAAGGCGTTAGCCTACATACAATTGTCCTTAGCCAAGAAAGTGCCTAAGGAGACGACAGCCTTTGAAATCATGAAAAAGTTATCCAACATGTACGAGAAGCCGTTTTCATTAAACAAGCTGCACCTGATACGCCGTCTTTTTTACCTGAAGATGACAGAAGGCGGATCTGTGGCCGAGCATCTGAATTCTTTTCATGTTATTTCAAACCAACTAGACTCGTTTGAACTTAACCTGAGTGAAGAGACGAAGGCTCTTATATTGTTGTCATCATTGCCGAAACGTTGGGCGACAGTAGACGTTATCAGCGGCAAGGAGAATCTGACTTTTGAGGAGGTATGAGACCGCATCCTGAACGAGGATGTTCGAAGGGAGAGGAGCGAAGTCTCAGGTTCCACGAGTTCAGCCTTGAATGTAGATAGTTAGGGTCGTAGAGGTCAGAGAAACAACAACCACGGACAATCTAAATTGAGAGGTCGCAGCAAGTCAAGGCCGCGAGTTAGAGTATTGGAACTATGGCAAAAAGGGTCACATGAAACGGGACTGCAAATATCCGAAAAAAGAGAAAATGGTGACAACAAGTTCCGCAAATACTGCCACCTAGGAGGATTCAGACGAAACACTCACTCTATGCATCAACAGCCCTATCGAGTCATGGCCGGTTCTGGATTCAGGCGCATCATTCCACTCTATCTCACAGAAAGATAAGCTTTTAAATTTAAAATCTAGAGAATTCAGAAAGTTTTACTTAGTGGATGAGAAACCGCTATGCATATTGGGCGTGGGCAATGTCCAAATAAAATCGAGCAATGGATTTAAAGAGACTTTGCGGGAAGTTCGGTATATTCCGGGTTTAGAGAAGAACTTGATATCCATTGGACAGATGGATAGTGAGTGGTACAAAACCGTGTTTTGAAACGGTTTGTTGGATATTGTAAAGGACACCATGGTTGTGACGAAGGGTACAAAAAATAGAAATTCTCTATCTTAATGACAACAAGGGAGATTTGTTGGCTGTTCCGGGAGCAACAGACAACCCGATGTTGTGGCATAATCGGCTTGGTCATATCAGTCACAAATGACTGCAAGTGCTGACTTCTAAGGATTTGTTACGAATGTTAAATCGGTAGAAATCAGTTTCTGTGAGAACTACGTGCTCGGCAAGCAAAAACGGGTTAGATTCACATTAATAAATATTACAATTTTTTGATATACAAAAATGAAATATGGTAATATAATAATAGAAAATATAAATACCTTTTGTTCATCATTTTCAAGGGCGCCTTCCTTGCATCGACTATTCCTTCCTCCAATGCTGCCTGAACTTATAAACCAACACATTATATTATATATTATTAAAGATTAAAATATATGGAATCAAGCAGAGAAATAATTTGAATCAATTCAGATTTAAAATAAAAAGAGATTAACTGATATAACCTGGGTAGCACTGTGAGAATTGAATCTTCCACTCTCAATTTCTTCTCCTTCTTGTGCTCCAACCTTTTACATCACCATTCAAACAAACGAACAAAGCAATCACCATATTAAATCATTCAAATTCATAAACATAAACAAAAGAAATAAAATGAGAAAGAAATACACCTGAATAATAAAGAAAGCTTAGCGATTCTCTTCCAACACTCTTGCTCCTCGGCAACTAAACAGATAAAAGAAATTTCAGTTTCTCACATATGGATAAACGTATCATTATAATATTATATGATTATAATACAAACCTCAATCAAATTCTTGAGTTGCGCCAACATGAGCTCTGATAGTTCTCTCATTCGGGGTCATTTGATTTCCCTCTCAAAAAAAATAAAATTGAATTAAGTAACCAAATTAACAAGTATGTACTAAAACTTCAATAAAGATAACCTTGTACTAGTAAAATCCTGTTTCTGAACTGTATGTTGTGTAATGATCTTAGTTGAATTAGGGCCGTGATTATGCAATGCAAAGGAAATATGTTAATTACAAATTAGAATAAACTTTCCAAATGACTGACTCATTATGAGAGACGCAATTTCATTTCCAATTTAGTTTTAATTATGTGAGTGGAAAAGGCAGCACAAAAAAAAAAAGGCACACACATAGGAACTGAATAGGTAAAAAAAAACTACTTAAAAATATAACATTTTGCAATTAAATTATGAAATAAAAATAAATTTTCAAAAAGATATATTTTGAAAAATTAAATTAAGTAGAGCAATTATTAACAAAAATGAACAAGCCAAAAACAAAATTTTAGACAGAATTAACTAATATAGTTGTATTACACTAAACAAAAACTATGTGAGTGGAAAAAGCATCACAATGCCACTTTAAAAAAAAACTCACATAGGAACTACACGGATTTCAATTGCTTCTAAAAAAAGCAAAATTTTTAAATATAGAATATTTCATAATTAAAAAAAATGTAACAAAAAATAATATAAAAAAAATAGTTTGAAATTATACGAATATATTTGAAAAATAGCATAGAAGAAAAATACTCTCCAAAAAATACTTGAAGATACACTTTAAAAAATCAAAACTATGTTTGAAATCTAATTTCGTGATCTTAATAATTTCATGCATCAATCAGGCCCTAATAATTCAAGTAGATTAGAAAATACATTTTGCAATTAAATTATGAAATAATAATCAATTTTCAAAAAGATATATTTTGAAAAATTAAATTAAGAAGATAAATTATTAACAAAATAACAAGCCAAAAACAAAACTTCTGAAAAAATTAACAAGCTGAAATCCATTTAAAAAACACTTAAAATCATTAATATATCTAACAATGAAGAATCAGAAACGAAATGCAAACCAAACAAAAAATGACACGATTTTTACCTGCCGATTCAACAATTCCTTCACGATTCAATGGGGCCGGATCCCTTCACACCTTATTTTGACTCTCATCCATGGCTCCATTTTGGACTCCCATCTGTCTCTCTCTCGTGTCCCCTCTCCCCCTTCCACTCCGTCTCTCTCTTCCTCCAGTCGCACGCTCATGGCGCTCGAGCTCCTCTCTTCCACTCCGCCTCTCTTTCCACCTCTAACCCTTTCTCTTTCGAGCTCTCCCTCTTTCTTTCTGTCGAGTCCTCTCCCTCTTCCTCTCGAGCTCTAGATACGACACGCCACGCACGACTGAATCGAGCCCTTCTCTTCGTCGTACAGTAGCACATGGCACGAAAGGCTCAACACTTCTACTCTAACCTCGGTTTGAGCAGAATCAGAAGACGCAGAAGCAAAATCGCGCTGCAACATCATCTTTTGATTGAAGAAGAAGATCAAATAAAAAAGGTTGGTGATTCTATTCTCTAGCTGTTGAATTGTGACATATTAGGTATAATTAAGACTGATTAAGATTATAATTTAGACTAATTGAGTTTAATTTGAGGCATTTGATGCTAATTGAGCAACTTGGCTGATTTGGGGCAATTGAGACTAATTCTGGAATTATAAATGTGGTTTGGACATGAAATGACCCAAGTTAGCCCCTAATTTGCGCCAAATCAGCCTTAATTCTCTCAAATCAGATTTTAATTAAGCAAATCAGCCTCTCAATTGCCCTCAATTATATGTTTTATTTGCCCTCATTTTTAGATTAAGTGCTTGTAAGCCCCTAATTTGCGCCAAATCAGCCTTAATTCTCTCAAGTCGGATTTTAATTAAGCAAATCAGCCTCTCAATTGCCCTCAATTATATGTTTTATTTGCCCTCATTTTTAGATTAAGTGCTTGTATATTTTTATCTAATATATCATTTAATTGCATGATTATTGAATATATCTTTTAATTGCACTATTATACTTTTCATTCTTTCGAACATTGATGCTACTAATTTTCTTAATAATTAATAATGTATTCTATTCATTTTATTTTTCATTTGAATTTAGGTACTTCAAGTTCATGGATATGGAGCAAGAGAAAGTAAAGGGAGTTGGAATTGTTGATATATGAGTATTATCATTCTCCTCCGCTAATTATTTATGATCCAACATTGTCCTTCCATTTCAAGCTGACAATTGTGACATGCTATATTGGGGGGGTTTCCTTGAGGTTTCACATTTACTCGTCTGAGACGTCCTCTTGGACTCTTTCATCTCTTTCTCCTCCTGACATAAGTATGCGTTGTTTTCGATATTAGGTGATTTGTACGGTTGCAAAGAAAGTAGGATAGGAGGGGGATCGGTGTGCTATTGGGGTACTAGTTTTAACACCTTGTGTGGATATGAGATCGCTACTGACTCTTACTGGGTGACCACTCTGCCATGGTCTGCGTATCAGAAGATAAAAGAAGAGCGGTGCTATTGGCAGGCGCGAGATGGTGACATTTACTGTGTTGTTTTTTATTGTAAAAGCAACACGGTTAAAGTTCGAAGATTAGATGAGAACAAGTGTTGGGTTTTGGAAGGAGAAGGCAGCGGTGAGGGGGTTGAGAAGTTCTCGAGGTATCTACTCCTTCCTAATTTAAGTTATGACGGTGTGAGGAAAGCCTTACTAATCACCGTCAATGGAGAAGGACTGTATGCCCTTTATCTTTCGAGCTCTAGAGTTGAGTTCCTCGGTGAAGATCATACTGCCTTGGGCCAGAGTAAGTTACCCCATGCCAATACGTTGGCATCTTTCCACGGTGGCAAACGAGACACACATGCACTTGATGCATTGCTTGCTCCGTCATGCGAGGATTGATGATAAAGAGCTTGATGTGGTTCGTGACTAGACTCATGCTATCATATCATAGTAGCATTCCTTTAGGATTTAGTGTTCTTAGGGAGAAAGTAAAAGAAGTTGGAATTGTGATATGTAGCAAGAGAAAGAGGTTTGATGCTAGAATAGCCTTAATTACGACTTATTTGTGGTGATTGAGACTAACTATATGTACAGAGCAAGAGAAATTAACGAGATGTTTTCAGCTGTTTTAGGCCGGTTTTGGTTAGGGTTAGAGTTGGAATGGGTAAGGGTTTGTGTTAGGGTTTGGAATGCACAAGTGTGTGTTAGGGTTTGTTGGGGTTTTGGGTTTGGAATTGAAAAAGATTCTGAATTGAATTGAATTGAATTGTATGGTATATGTTGAGTTAAATTGAATTGAAACGGATTAAATTTTGTATGAACTAAATTAGAAATAAATAACATGAGTTATGCATGATTGGTACCAATATATTATTGGTACCAATATTGGTACCACAAAATAGAACTCATATCAATTATTTCAAATACAAATATGGTACCAATAAGGTACAAAAGTAAAAAATTGGTACCAATATGGTACTACTAATATCAAAATGAATGTAAAAGAATGAGCCGTAATGGAATATATCAATTAAAGCACCTTATATCTTCCAAGCAACATTTGTAACAAATACAATTCAATTCATTTCAACATAATAGAACTCATATCAATTATTTCAAATAAAATTATAATTCTTACACTTATTCATCTCAACCAATTATACAACAAGAAACCTTATAAATGAAAACCTGCCCCTCATTCATCTCGTTAAATCCAAAGCCTAACCCTTACGCATCCTCAATTTTAATTGTACACTTATACACCCAATTAAATCCAAAAGCTATACCTAAATAAAAAAAGACTCATTTAAGTCTAATCTTCCACTGCTTTAATTTCAGGTCCTTTATCAATTTTGGATCCACGCATTGTACCACAAACCAATAAACCATACAACGTTCTTTACTCGCATTAAACAACCAATATAAGCATTTTCTTCCTTAACTGTCCATCTTAATCCCCTTACTGGCACCGGCAAAAATAGCTCTAATGGTACAACTTCTAACGCCCTAAATGGAGAAAAAAAATTCAAATGTGTTGTTAATAGAGAAAAAAAGACAAGTTACACCAAATGTACATTTGAAATTCAACTCAATCCAGCATCACAATCCTCTATTTATTCCAAATACAAATAAAAAATGAAAAGAAAATAATTGTATGCCTGATAAGATGTATTTGTATCCTCTCTAAGTCTTGTCCCCATCTATCATTTACCTCAAATCTCCAATCTGTTCATAAAATGGAGAGTAACTATTAACTTTTCCTAAAAGTTAAAATTAAGATATTCTTTACACTAAGTATGTTCACGAATGATGTATGCATAAAGTAAATTACTGGATCAAATTCAGCAATAATTACCATCAAATTCACCTAAACTAGGCCTAAATTACCCCTAATTCAACAAAAATCAGTTTAAGTAATCCCTAACTACAATCAAATAAGTCCAGAGCAGAGCTGATTACCCTCGGTAACTCCAATTACCGAACTACAGAGAGATACTAGAATAGAATTACTTACCTTTTTTATTTTTTTTCTTCTTACTCAGTCGAGAAAACAATGTCGCAGGCGAGTTTGTTTCTGCATGGTCTGCTTCTGCGCTCCAGGAGGCTGAGGCAATCCCTGATGAGAGGGCGGATAGTTGCGTCGACGGTAAGGGTGTGCTTCGAATCCCGATCGAGAAGAAGAGCTACTCTCGACTGTTTCGTGCGCGCGCGCGAGAGAGAGAAGAAAGAGAGTGATATATACTAGATTATTTATTGTATTGTTATTAGTTGTATTGTTATTAGTGATTGATATATATATTCTTATGGACGTGATGAGAGTGCTCCACGACGAATAAAGGTGATTACTGAAAGTTGGCGTGATTAAGGCCGTCTGACGTCAGCCGACGTGACGCCGGTGTGCTCTAAGCCGCTACCATAAAAATATTTATCGATTTGTAAATAGAGAAATCTGATATCACGACAGTAATGAAGCACAACGAATTATGATAGACTGTATATATATTATTTTTCACTTTTTAATATAAATCTATATACTATTTTACGGTTTATATACTATTTTGTAAAAAAATAATATAAATGTGTGGCAAAAATAGTATATATTTAGAAACAAAAATATCTAAAGTAGGGATAGAAAAGAATATATACGTTCTCATGATAATGTATGTTAAATCAATATATAAAAAGTATTAAATATGATATATTGCTTGGTGCAATTTGGAGATAATTAGTACATAGTTGACTGGGCCACGTCGTGCTGATGGGCGTGCAAGAATGATCGTGTTGCAGATTTCTCTTTTTTTATTCCAAAAGGAATATAGATAACAGACCACTGCATTTTTTGTAATACAAAATTTCGAAATATTCTAATAAACTCGTTTTTCGGAGGACACGTGGCATGAGTAGAATCAACCTGAATTTCCTTGTAATCATGATAAATTAGAGAAGCACCCTAAAATTTTGAAACTAAAAAGATTGATCATGAATGTTAAAAGTGTCTTCACAAAAAAATGTTAAAAGTGTCAAATTTTTTTCCGCTTAAAAGAAACAAGGAATTATAAATAACAATATAAGGGTTTGTAACTAAGCACTCGATGAGAAATATTTGATGGCTAACTAGCCTGGGGCATGATATGTTCTGGATTTTGAAGCGTCCTTCTAAAGATATCCGAGGTGCCACATCCAGAATCGACAATTATTGTGTCATGAATGTTCATTTTGCGGATCTTTCTAAATTTGGAGAAGACGCGAATCTCAAAAACTTCTAGAAGAGTATTCCCTTTTTCGGGCCCAGGCAGTCCGAAAGCGATTTTGGTGATATCTTTTTCCTGCCACAAAATTGCGTTCTTATTCGGTTCATTTACTTCAATGTTGTCTGTCTTTTCAGACAAGGTTGTGTTTCCTCCATCTGCCTGAGCTTTGTTTGTGGAGATCAAATCCGCCAGCTCATTCTTTGTTTCAGGTGTTTGAGGATCCACTATAGTTATTGAATCCGCCATCTAAGTTTTCCTATAAATTTGCTTCTTATATCCGATTCAGGAAATTGATATTATGAGAAAATAATTATTAAATTAAATTAAAAAAACAATGAATTAGGACTCAAGAAAGCCTCAAATTTGGGTTATTTTTAGGCATGGCAGTTAATTTTCCAACTCTGAAAAAAGGGAAGTCTTGAGAGTTCAAGCTGGATATAGTTGGGGAAAGGTACGAATTGATCCAATTTAGAATCCCAAAATAGGGTGAAATAAAAACATAAATTATCATTATTTACGTGTCAAATTACACAAATCATCAAGCCTATTTTTTATACCACCCAAGTTTAATGCAGTTCAAAGCAACAAAAGATAACATAGTTATTATTAAAAAATCTCAAATCTATGGCACACCTCTTTGAAAACACAAATGTAAAAGCCAATGAATACAAACCACACAAGTGAATTAGCAATCCGTCTTGATACATCATTAACCCTCACGTCAAGAAACAGAGCGTGCGCAAGAAAAAAGAAATAAGAAAAAACCAACAAAACTTAGAAATCCTATAGGGTCCTTATAAACCTGTTGAAAAAAAATGTTATATGGATGTAAGAGCAGGCGGGTTAGGTGGCACGTTGGTGGACCAGGTCCATTCGGGTTTAGGCTCCATCGAATCCTTTCTGAATCCTCGTCGGCCTTTTCGATTCAATGCTCTTATGTCGATCCCATTAACATATTTGTATTTATTTTGCACTTGTTGAAGGTGAGGATTCATATGACTTGTTGATTTGGATTCTAAATCAATTTTGACTGAGAGGAAAAGAAGACAAGTGATGATGATGGTTGCTTTTGTGAAAGTTACCATATGGAACTTGATAGAGCACGACTACTGTAACACGACTGTTCATGACGAGTTCCAATAACAATATATATATAATTCATTTTCTAATACAAATATATACATAACAGTATATGTAATTTAGTTTCTAATAACAGTATAAGCATAACAGTATATAAAAATGAGAAAACAGTATATAGAATGAGATAACAATTTATAAAAGTGAAAAAATAAAAAATACACAAAGAATAAATAATAGTATATAAAATGACAAAATAGTATATAAAAAGTTAAACAGTATGTAAAAAATGAAAAAACAGTATATTTACAATGTGTCGTGCTACAGTGCGTCGAGTTTGCACATTTCTCTTTTTCTTTTTTTGAACTTTTTATACATGCCCAACATGAGGGGGACACGTCATCTGATCTGCCTCAGCCGTCCGATTGTTACATGTGGCTTGATAATACGTAAATAGGAAAGAAAAGCATGGAAGTTTTTTTCTTTTAATTATCACTTATCAGTAATCAAATTTATTCAATTTAGGCAAGATGAGGAATTACATGCATGATTATATTATAGGTTAAGTTGAGATCTGACTGTTGATTATTGGGGCCTGGTCCATTCATTTCTTTTCAGTTTTACATAGAAAGCCCAAACTAAGAAGCTTCAATTCATTTCCTTCTTTTTCTTTTTCTTTTCATGACTGCTTTGTAATAAAGCACGACTTCAATCTCGGTTCTTAATGACCAGACTTAATTCCTGCTCTTAACTTGGATCAATTAAGACCTATATTTCAATTAGGAAAAACTGGAGGCGTCCATTAGTAAATATCAGGGAAATACAGCAATCTGAAAAAGTAATGAAATAGTCATCCTTTCAAACTTGAACCAAAATAAAATTTAATGAAAAAGTAACGTAAGCTTCCAGCGTATCTAAAGCATTCTTTCAACTACTCTGACTCCAACTTGTATCAAAAAATATGTACTACAAATGCATTTCCACATAATTGGGTTGGTTGGTACTTGGTGGGCTGGTGCAGGTTTCAGATTGAAGCCATCCAATCTGACTAGACAAATTTCAGAAAAGAAAATAAAAGTAAAAATTAAAATTAAAATTAGACTAGGACCACGTTTCCGCATATTGACTTATTTGTCAATTAATTCTTATTTCGGGTCATTTCATTAATCAAATTTCTTGGTTTATATTCTATTTTTATTTTTGACTCTTGTAAGATTGGAAAATGAAGAAGAAGAAAAGAAAGTTAAATTGGAATTATTCTCTCTTATGTTCTTAATAAAAGATCACGTTATGTCATCAAAATCTGACTAATTTCGTCTAGATAAAAAAATGTGAAAAAACAATGAATGAGACAAATGATTAGATATTTTATTTCATGAATCACTGCTTGAACTACCTAACTAACTTAAATTTATTGATTTTTTCCAAGTTTTAGTTAGACTAATTGGGAAGTTTTGTCTTTTTACTTAAGGAAATTTGTCAAGAAACGTTTGTGGAACTGAACACGTTGAAACTTATAAACAACAAAATGAATATAAAATTGTGTAAATGAAGTTTTAGGTCACACTTTACTGCATTACTGTTTTGAAGTGAGAATTTTTCTAAAGCTTGTGTTTGCAACATAATCCATCTGATATGAAATACCTTAAAAAATGAATTCGAAAAGTGAAATCCAAATTTTACTCTGACTAAAATTAGTTTTTTGTCAATTTGCTTTGATGAAGCTATTGACGAGGCGTGCGAGAAGAAAAACAAAGAATTTTTACAGTTGAAATGAGATTAAGTAGTTGAACCGGCAAGTCGATTAAAATCCAACACAAACTTTAGGTTTTTTTTAGATGAAATCTTTAAAATGGTATGATTCCTCCAAAAAAAAATGGTATGATTTGAATGACATATCAATCAGTAGTATATGTTACAAGATTTTAGTGAATAACATCCCGAGATCTGTAATAACAAAATCCATTTCTATACTATTAATAATAGCGCTTTTCCTATTTAGTAATATTTTTTTCCATAATAATAATAATGTAGTAATATTTTCTTTATATAATAATAACAATATTATTTTTTTTCTAATCCTTGTTTAAATCTGTAATACTAACAGTACTTTTTCTACAATAAAAACTTATGAAATAATTTGATTATCCGATAGCTTGACTTCCACCCATCATACAATTTCCTTCATAAAAAAAAATCTAACAACAGATAGCTTCTGAAATCATTTGAAGTATTCCTTGTGTACCACTTTTTATGCAGAGTCTCTATCTAATGAAATCCAACTTGGACCAAACCAACCATGATGGAGACTCATCGACTCCTCATAATATAATATAAACCGAGCCAATGAAAAAACGCCAGATCATTCACTCCCTGACGTGGCATTTTCTCATTGGAAGAATCCATTATAAACCCTTTCTGTCTTGAAATTTTCAAATTGTACTTCACCGTACATGCTACGATTTATCCTAGTTTTGATTTGATGCCGATCTTTCTTTATTCCTTAGATTTCATTCCCTCTGTAAGATAACTACTGGAGATATGGGCGGAGATTTATAGGGACAGCAGACTCTAAGATTTTCAGAAAGATACATAAATAAAATATTACTTTAGTAAAAAAGAAATTGAAATACATATAATTTTTTTTATGTATTTGATCTTCTAAAATTTATATATAGTGTTATCAGTAGAAAAAAAAAATTCTCTTTATAAATCCATTCAAACTCTGTCACTGATAACAAAACGTTAAAATTGGACGTCTCCAGTTTTATATAACCGGAGATAAATGAAATTGAATATTCCTTTTCCTTCCACTAACAATGACATTATCAATTTTTTTTTTAGAGCAACGATGGCATTATCATATTCCACCAAGGATATGAATATGATATGATGTATACAGAAAGGGTGAATTGGGAATTGAAAGAGAGACTCGTAAATTGGGACCATAAGATAAACTTGTGCTTATCATAATTAGCCTTTTTTAGCATAGTGATAATTTCGGTTTTTCCATGTAATAGAAAGTAAAGAGTTACTTGTGTTTGTTGAATCGAATATGCATAAAAATATAGTAATCTCTAACCAAATTGAAATGAAAATATCATGATTGGCATGCAATATGTATATTAGAGATTTAATTCTTATTTGCACCAAAAAATAGATTGAAAGTTTGAGTCTTTTTCATTAATTATATAAAAAGAAGTATGCATAAAAATTTGGGATTATATGATTTAATGTATAAGAAAACGATAATGGTTGAAATAACATTTTATCGTTGAATAATTGGATTTCAATCATATTTCATTTTCTCAAGCTTTATCTTGTACATGAATGTGAAATAGAAATACACAAATGTCAATGACTCAATTTTAAACTCAATTTGAACAATATGATGATGCAATATCCACAAAAGGCAAAAGTGCATTGCAATTTGTGAGTGAAAGTTCATGGCCTGTCACAATTTTACAAAAATGTAATAAATAAACAAAGAAAAAGAAAAAAATTGTAGCACTTGATGAGCCAATTAATGGCCTCAACCATTTCCTCCATTAACACTCTTGAGTTGAGTGGATTCTGACTAATCAAAGTCATTGTGGCATATATTGGAGAAAAAAAATAATCCTGTGATGAATAGTTACATAAATTTTGGAATAATGAAATCACTATTAGCATTTCTATGTATTTTATTAATCGTGTCAAATTATTCAATAGAGAGAATTGCATATAGTTTAAATAATTTTAAATTTTATTTTGTATAATAATCTATTACCTAATAGCTTAAAAAGTACACACTGAATTTCTCCACTTGGATACTTTTTTCACTTGGTCTATCATGTTTAATTAGGTGGTCCTAACAATATGAAGATATTTTAAAGATTACATAGTTCAAACCAAAATGATTTAAATATTTTATTGTCTATAGTAATTAATCATATACATCACAATAAGTTGCATTATCAACCTATGACTTTACATCATTTACTTTCATTATAATATTTAGGTGGTCCTAATAATATGGTAATATTTTATTTTAAAATAACATTTTAAATATTGAGCTTGTCTACAGTATTCCACATTGAAAATATTAGTTCTGATGAACGGTCCAGATTAGCTTGAAAATGGAGTACTGTAGAAGTTTTTTTCTATATAAAATAAATGATAAAAGGGTAAAATCGTAATTTAGTATCTAATTATTTTCCTTTCTTTTTTTTCTAATTCTCTCGTGACTCTTCATCTCCAGTACTTGAAACCATAAAAGAAACTAAACGGAGAAATAAAGAAAGAAAATATTTGGAATTGATTTGTTTCTTCCTTTACTGTCTACATAATTGATTGTTATTCTAGAAGATTATATTTATCTATAACAAGAAATAAAATATTTGGCATGGATTTGTTTCTTCTTTTTTAAGCATGACAATAATTAATATAGTATGATACAACATTATATTATATTATATTATATTGTATTGTATTGTATTGTATTGTATTGTATTGTATTATACTACATTATACTATGTTATACTATGTTATATTATACTACACTATACTATATTATATTATACTATATCGCACTATACTATACTACATCATACTATATTATATCACATTATATTTTATTATATTATACCATATTTTACTATATTACATTATACTATATTATACTATACTATATTATATTACATTATACTATATTATATCATATTATACTATATTTCGTTATACTATATTATATCATACTATATTATATTACATAATACTAAATTATATTACATAGTACTATATTATACTATCATATTTTACTATATTACATTATACTATATTGTACTATATTATATTACATTATACTATATTATATCACACTATACTATATTTCAATATACTATATTATATCATACTATATTATATTACATAGTACTATATTATACTATATTATATTACTTTATATTTATACTATATTAAATTATTTTACAATATACTATATTAAATTATTTTACAATATACTATATTGCACCATACTATACATGTTGCTATCGTAGATTAGATTATATCACACTATACTATATTACATTATACTATATTACATCATACTATAATATATTACGCTATATTGTATTATAATATATTATATTATATTACATTACACTATATTATAATCATACTTTATTATATTAAACTGTATTATATTACATTGTACTATATTATATTATACTACATTATACTAGTTTATATTACTACATCATACTATATTATATTACATTATACCATGTTATATCATACTATATTTTAATATATTATATTATACTATATTATATTACATTATACAATATTAGTATATTACACTATATTATTTACATTATACTACATTATATCATATTATACTATTTTACATTATACTATATTATATCGTACTATATCATATTATATTATACTATATGTAATATAATATAATATAATATAATATAATATCATATCATATCATATCATATCATAGCATAGCATAGCATAGCATAGCATATCATAGCATAGCATAGCATAGCATACTGTATTATATTATTTTATACTATTTTATATTATATTACATTATACTATATTGCACTATACTATATACATGATACTACAATATTTATATTATACTATATTATATCATACCATATTACGTTATACTTTATTTACATCACATTACACTATATTACATTACATTACATTTTACACTATATTAATTGCATAATACTATATTATATCTTATTATACTATATTACATTATACTATATTATATTATATTATACTTTATTATATCATACTAAATTATATTGCATTATACTTTATTATACTATACTATACTAACTTATATCATATTAAATTATATTATATTATATTACATCATACTATATTATAGTATATAATATCAAATATGTATCATACACCGGCGGAGCTTGATTGAAATTTCTGGGGGGCCATAAAATTTCTCCCTATAGATTAATACTACATAAGATATTTGGGGGGCCAAATACATAGAAATACATATATTTCGAATTTTTTTCACTAAATCAGGAAGGAAGATTATTTTTTGACTTGGATTGGAGAGAAAGAATATAATGGAGGTCTTCTTTCATTGATTGAAATAGAGAGCAGAATAAAATGGAAATAAATTTAAGATTGAATCTATGTAATTAATACCACATATACCGAAAATACCCTCCTCATTTTAACGGTCTTGATTAAATCTATCATTAAGTTAAAAAAAGAAATGGAGTATCATAGACAAGCTCTTAAATATTTATAGATGCTTGACGCTACCAACAAAATTTAGGTAGAACCTAATATATGTTTACTATATTGAAATAAAAAAAATTATTAGGACAAATTAGCCATAGCCATATAAGTTATAACCTACAAGTAATTACAACATATAACTTAGACAAGTTAAGTTGAAATTAATTTCGGCGTGCAATTATATTTCTTTCCCTATATTATTTACTTTCTTTTCAACTTACTGATAATTCTTTTGAAGGAAGTGCAAGGCCATTTATGGGCTAAATTTCATTTATATAAAAAACTATACATGTTTTATCTATTCTACAATGCCAATTTATCTTCCTCCTCTCACATAATATAGAGCACTACAAGAAAAAAAAATACATTATAAATGACCATTCATAGGACACTATAAAATCACAATGCTAACTAAAAATTATCCAGAATTTGCTGCAATTACTTAATTGTTTCAGAAATTAAATAATTAGAATTCTTTTTAATTGTACAACTTGTGATAAGCCAGCTATATATAAGAGTAATACCATAGATGCTACAAAATGCGATCCACCCATTTAAATCGTTTGTTGTTTTTAAGAAACAAAGTTTTCTTTTTAGAGGAGACAAACCTAATCGAAAGCATGCATATATCATGACAAAATGAATAAATAAAAAGAAATAATATAAAGTTATGAACTTTTCCTAACTACGAAAGAATACAATTGGCCAACGCATTCCCTCAAACACTTGATGATCTAATCAAGATCTATTCTTAAATCTTATAGGTACACACACCCAGCTTAGTCGACCGCCCACTTATCTCAGCCTCCTCTACCTGTTTTCTTTTCAGGTACCAAATATTAACTTATCTTCTCATCCTTGTTAATGGCGCTCAACCAAAATAAATATTTAATATAAAATAATAATGATAATATGTCATTCAAAAAGACGAATTGCTTAATTTTTTTCAGCTCATACACCATTAATATAAACTGATTACAACAATTATTTCATATATTTATGTAGTGTTATATAGTATGACATCATTTATACATAGAAATTTTGCTCCATTAGGACCAACTATTTTTAGGCTTTTACGGTACAAAATTACTGTGTGATGATAAGACTACGCCACTAAAGTTTTTAATGATTCTTTTTAGTTGGATCCACTTTATATATAACCCTAGCTAATCGAATGATTTTCAGTATCTGAATAGCGGGTCCCACCTAAATACTCTTTAGCTTTTACTTTTAACCAACTTTTTAATCCATCATCATTATGTAATTAACTCAGTCATAATCAGCTTCTCAATTTCACCATATAATGTCTGATCTATATATATAAACGCAAACCATGTCATTTCAAGAGTAAACACAAAACCGTAATCTGTCAACTTATCTATTTCGCAAAGAGCTTCAAGGTTATTTTTGACTTTGCAAGTCCTTGTCAGAATTGGAGCAAGCAGCCCTTTGGCTTCAGAATTCCGGCTGCTTTTTTTCTTTGAAGTCAATTCTTCTAAGTGGTATGTAGACATATATATTCTCTCTTTTTCGAAAATTTATTAAAACAATATCTATTTAGGGATGAATTTATACAAGGATAAGAGGGTCATTTTCAAGATTTATATTTATATTATGACTGTGATATGTGTAGAAAATATTAATGGAATTATTCCTTACAAAATAAAAGAGAATTCAAAATACACTTTACAATCCTCCTAAACTTTTTTGTTTTGAAAAATTGATGATCATTCTTTGAAATAAATATTTGTCAACAATATCTTCATAACATTTATGAAGACTTTTTTTTCTTAAAAATAGACTACTCACAATACTAATGAAGAGATTGGAATTTTTTTGTCCATATATTAGATTTAATAAGAGTGACGCAAGTAGATTTAAATGATATATATACTCCCTTATCTAAATTAGCTTGTTTGGTTGCCATATAGCTTAATTAAATGAGTGGCCCTTAATTTGGGACAAGGAAGAGAGAAAAAGACATGAACGACCATAGATCTATGTGTTGTCAATTGTCATAATCATAATCCTTGGTTAACTGTGCATTAATTGCACCATTTAATGCGTGTGATATGTTTGTCAACTATATAATCTTTTTTTATTTAAATATTATGCTTGTTATATTAGTTTATTATTTTTGCTTTAAATATATAAATATTAGTTTATCATTTAATGCGTGTTATATTAGTTTATCATGTGTAGCCTACTTCATTTTGCGTGTCATGCATGCATAGTTGGCTCAAAGCTGGCGGGTTGAATAGCTGATCGAGTTGTTTTTAGTTGGTAGTAAAATTTAAATTTGTTTTAAATTAATTGGATTTAATCTATTAAAAGTATATTAATGAAATAAATTTTCGAAATTGAATAAACTCTAAAATATCCTCAAGATCTTTTTTTAGCAAATCATTTTTTTTTAAATATATATCCTCAAAAAAGTGTAACAAATTCACTTATTACTAAAAAGAAAATGTAAATGTGCATTAAAAAAAATGTGGTTTTTTCTTACAAATTAATTGAAGTCAACCAATAAAAATTTGATACATCAGCATACTGTACAAGTTTGTAGCAACCTCAAGTGAGAATAGGCAGGATATATTTCCTTCAATAAAATAAGAATTTTTTTTTTAATATACAGTAGATCTATATGTATGGCACATGAAATTAATATTTTACGAACATTTTTTTCTAAATGTATGGCAATAGTAGTAGCCACACTGTGCTAGTTGTGAAAGCAACATTTCTGTAAGCTGGAATTGCTGAAAATTCTCAAATTTGACGATTCCAATCTTATTTTGCATTTTTAAATTCAACTACTAATTTTGTCAGTATTTCAAATACAATTAATTATTCTGTCGCTTTACTTATGGTGTTTAAACATGATTGAATTCAAATGTAGAAGTTTATTATATTCAAACTTGGATTAATAAAAAAAAAAAATTTAATTATTAGTACTGTTTTTGTTTAGATTTAACTAAACAGGTTGGCGGCTTGTAATGTTACCCTACCTGGTTGTACCCCAAGTTTGAAAATGAAATTTTGATTTAAATTAAATTCTTCAGTTGTCTCTTTTTCTGGCTGAATTCAGGAAAAAAAACAAGACTAATGGATTCATTATCATGATAAAAAAAAAAGGCATTAGATATTTTATAAAGAAAATTAACTAAAATCTACATAACATACTCTTCCAACATGATAAAAGTATAAGAAAAATCAGCATGTAGATTCTAATTTTTCTGATTTTAGCACCAATTGTGTTTATATATTTGTAAAACATTTTTAGTATTATATTATATATATATAATGGTTGCAGTCAGTAGTAGATCTTAATAGGGGCTAGGGGGATAGCAGCCCCCTTTAGATTTTGGATTTTTTGTATATATATATATATATATATATATATATATATATATATATATATATATATATATATATATATATATATATATAATACTACTGTATTTTGTGATAGATTTATAAATTATATATATCACCTCTCTTAAAATTTTTGATGTATTTTCTATTACGTCTCTCACAACGATTTGGGTCAAGATCCGCCGCTGGTTGCAGGACTTTGACCCTACATCATTTTTCTGAAAAAATAACATATTTATTGCTTGTATAGTGCCATAGATATCTTGAAAGGGTAACTTAATATTGTAGGGTTTATAAGGGTATATATCTAACTTTGCACTGCATATGAAAACGTTTATTTGGAAATGATTCCCATGAACCTTCCTATACGAAAATTGTTTCCACTGGTCAACAGACATCGAAGAAACAATAGGCGTCCAAGACTGTTTACCATGTCCCACTATTCAGACCAGCAGTCTCCAATCAAAGCTGAGAAGACTGACCAACGTGGGAAAAAAACAGTAGGCGTCGAAGAAACAATGTTAAATGACAGACAAGTGGGTTCCACTGTTCATAACATTTTCCAAGAAAGAACCTGAAACCAAGTTTTTGTATCGTTACTAACTATGTGATATTTGTAGTGTTTCATTGTTATACTTGAAATATCATGATAGTACTTGCTACACAGGATATATAATTGTAGAAGTCTTAGAAGGTTCTGAGTCCAACGACCCTCAACGACCGATGTTCTTTGTATAAATGCATGCCAGAAATTCTCAAACTATTCATAACTAAGAATTCCACGAAAATAAGAAAAAAATCTCATTCTCATAGACAGAAAACAATTGGAAAGTATTCAAAGTAGAACAAAAAAGAAGAAAATTAGAAGGCTAAACTCAGACAAAGGTAGGTTTTTGTATACTTTGTAGACTTTTTTTTGAGAGAGTTTAATATATTCATGCATTCTTCCATCGTATTTTAAGGATAAGAACAATATGGAAAATTATGTATTCAGGTATATCTTAATGCTTCAGTGTATTCCAAACGAGCATGTGCGTCCAAGCCGTTATCCAATTTTCGTGCGAGACAGTCTCTTTCTTCTTTCTGTCTTTCTAGTCAAAGCTCCTTTTTCTCTTTGAGACCAATAATCAAACAGCTGATATTCAACCACACATTTAAGAAAATTACCCTTTTTCTTCACTTTCTTTCCCACCCACAATACCTACTTGCATTCTAGCCAATAAGAAAGATATTTCCTCTCTTGGGTAGCTTTCTTTCAACCATAGAATTACTGTTTAGTTAAAGCAAGAGATCGAACAGTTAATATGCAACAATGAAAACTAGGAAACTAATCATTTCCTTTCTCTGTTTCTTACTCTGTCTTATCAATCCAATCCACAATCTGCATTCCAGCTCACTATAGAGTGTCGTCCTTAGCTAAGGAAAAAAACATATTACCCTTTTTAATAGGCGCTTTTCAATGAAACAGGGAATAAGTTACAGTTGGATTCCAGTCAGATGCTTCAAAGATATTTTCTATGTTTTCCCATGTAATACGGAAGAAGAAGTATAAAACTTCTCTAAGAAAGTATCTCTTTCTTTATTCAGAAAATATCTTTAGTATATAAGAAAGTGATAGGAATGTATAAAAAAAATGCAAACGAAACTTCTCGATTTATCACCGCCTCATGGTACCAGTCTGGACCTGTGTCAACGTCAAAAGCCCTCAGAATCCATACAGAAAGTGTCCCACTTCACTTTTTCTTCTTGTTCATTGAACCTTTCGCTTTCTTTTCTTATTGGTAGGAAATGATTTTGAAGGGATTTTAAAGGGATACAAATAACCAACTGTAGGATTTTCTAAGTAGGAAAATGATATTTTAAAGGATTAGAATTGATAAATCGGGGAGTAATTATATTATATTGTATTTTTATCATATCAAATCTTTTATTATATGATTTTATATATCAGATCATATCATGTTTTGTAACATTATAATACTATTTTATGTTTTTTTTCATAATCACGTGTTATAGTACAAAAGTGCTATGTACGACTAAGTTAAACTATAAAATATGAATTAATACATATCACATTACTATTTCTTATATTTGAATATAAGATTTATAGATAAACCAAATGTCCAAATCAGTTAATAATATAAAATTAGATTCAATCTGTATTTGTGCAAGACCCTAACAATTTGATCACAGGAAAAACTTGTCAAAAAGTCAAAAAAATTCATTTCTTACAATTTTGTATACAAAATTTTCCTAGCTAAATTAAACCTTCCTACCAATTCCTAAATTTCCCTATAGACAGTGATAGCCCTTATTTTTTTTTTATCTTTTATATTATTTACATATATTCCATACTCAAATATCTATATATAGAAGGGCTTTCTCAGCCTTGTTACTCATAACTCTGCATATCAGATGGTAGGTTTAGCTTAAGCTCTCATGAGCTTAATTCCTCATTTACCAAAAAAATAGTTTGATTTTGTTTTTCATTGATTAAAAGATCGATTGTTTTTTCCTACAGAAATAATGGAGACCAAGATTGAACTACAGGTCGAGACCCCCACTGTTTTGAAGAAAACTTCATTCGAAAATATCGAAGGTTTTGATTGTGTTGATTATCCAAATGGAACAGATTCCAGTCCAAGAGAAAATTTAACAGAAGTATGCTATTTGCATGAAAATATTCTTACAAAATACACTTAAATGTCTACGACTAATCATATTTCTAATTCTGTTTTTTCTTCTTTCTCAGAAATCTCATGAAACCATGAAAATCACGAAATTTGATGCAAAGGATGTAATAATAGACATCCCTCCAGCTTTGAGCTCACAATCTTCTCTCTGTCTAAGCTTACCATGCTCTCCTTCAGGCCTACACATCTCTCAAACCAACATGATAACACACACAGATAATTACCAAAAAACAGAGGACCAACCTCAAAAAGAACTAGCAAAACAAGTCAAGTTTCACTCACAACCGATTCTTGTAAGAGACTCAAGATTTGACTCGTTTAAAACCTGGTCTGGCAAGCTTGAGCGACAGATCTCCAATTTGAGAGGAATTCCTCGAGAGATTGATTTGGAAAAGAATGAAATGGAGAAGAAATTAGAAAACGAAGAAGCGCCAGCTGTTGATCGGTATTTCGATGCACTTGAAGGCCCTGAATTAGATACTTTAAGGGTATAAATAAAATCTTTAATTTTCTTTCCATTTTTTTGCAATTTAATCATTTAATTTACAAAAAAATGCTTCACAATCGCAGCCAACAAAGTCTATAAAACAAATATTACAACTGAGCATAAGTTCTTAAAGAAATACTAATTATACTATAGAAACTCCATTGGACTGCCATCATTTTTTAGTCATGATACGTAACATTTTTGTCTAATTTAATCTTGATTATTTTTTTTAATTTAAACAGGCGACAGAAGTTTCGGTTCTGCCAGAAGACGAAAAATGGCCGTTTCTGCTCAGGTTTCCCATCAACGCGTTCGGTATCTGTTTAGGCGTCGCTAGTCAGGCTATCTTATGGAAAACCTTAAATACCTCATCAGTACTAAAATTCTTGCACGTCAGTCCGATACCGAACTTGGTGCTATGGTGGGCTTCCTTAGCTCTGATGGCTTTCATATCGTTCGTTTACTTGTTGAAACTCGTGTTTTATTTCGAGGCGGTCAAGAGAGAGTATTATCATCCTGTAAGAGTGAATTTCTTTTTCGCTCCGTGGATCGCTTGTTTGTTTCTCGCGATGGGCGTTCCTCCTTCTATTGCTGTCAATCTGAAACCTTGCATATGGTGCGTGTTAGAATTAATGAAATTATAATTGAAATATGTTATAGTGGAATAATGGCTTGTAGTCTAGTTAATTAAAATATTTGTTTATATAATAAGAGATTATTAGTTCAATTCCTGATAAACACAAATACAAAACATAAAAAAAATGATATAGTGGTAAGTGAAATATTATTTAGTGGTAACATAATTTGTTGATCATTTTTGATGCAAAATAATATGTTTCACTTATCATCATATCATATTTCTCTTACCAGCAAGTCATATCTCACTTTTCAGCGTAACATATTTAGTTAAATAACTGGCAGAGGAAAAAAAGGACTTTACTTCTCTACATTAATGAATACCTCAAAGTTCAAACTAAAAATAAACTATATACAACACAAAAATCTAAAAAATTTCCTCCTAATGAACAGGTACATATTAATGGCACCAATATTCATTTTGGAGCTAAAAATCTACGGTCAATGGATGTCAGGCGGTCAACGGCGACTCTCCAAGGTCGCAAACCCGTCGAACCACCTCTCAATCGTCGGAAACTTCGTCGGAGCTTTGCTGGGGGCCAACATGGGGCTGAAAGAAGGCCCCATATTCTTTTTCTCCGTGGGCCTGGCTCACTACACCGTGCTGTTTGTGACTTTATATCAAAGATTGCCTACTAATGCTACTTTGCCTAAGGAACTGCACCCGGTGTTTTTCCTCTTTGTTGCTGCACCGAGTGTAGCTTGCATGGCTTGGGCCAAGATTGTTGGGGAGTTTGATTATGGCGCTAGGATTGCTTACTTTATTGCCCTGTTTCTCTACATGTCACTTGTAAGTATTTATAGGCTTTTATATATATATAGTATTTATATTTTTTTTATAGTGTTTATTTTGTTATGGTTATCTAATTGTTTTTCTCTTTTTTGTGGATTTATATAGGCTGTGAGGATCGATTTCTTCAGGGGATTCAGGTTTTCACTTGCTTGGTGGGCATATACATTTCCCATGACAGGCGCATCAATCGCGACAATTAAATACGCAACAACTGTAACGAATATTATAACCAAATCAATGGCTATTGGTCTGTCAGCCATTTCAACTGTAACTGTGTTCGCTTTGCTTGTCACGACCATTTATCACGCGTTTGTCTTGCAGAATCTGTTTCCAAATGATATTTCCATTGCCATTACAAGAAAGAGACCGAAGTTCAGCAAAATGTTGGCTCATTTCAGATCGTCTAGTTCCGATAGTAAAGATCTTGAATCTTCCATTTCCAAAAGCTTGGAAATTTGATTTGAAAGAGCCCCAAGTTTGGATATTTGGGTTCTTTTTTCGCTTTTCTGTCCTTGAAAGAATAACAAGTTTTGAGGGTGAGAATGGGGTAATAAGATTTTCGGGGATGAAAATGTGAAAAAAACCTTAGATATTTTGGGATTTTCTCTAATGAAGATTGGCTAATTAACTTGCTAATTCGAAGAGAGCTTCTACATTCTTTCAGTTGGTTTATCTACTAGTAATAAGATGTACAAAAATAACTGTGCAGATTGAGGGCTAGCAGTAAATTTTGGGTTCTACGAGTAGATTAGATTTGTAAGATATGTAAATTTATATGATGTAAAATAATAAACACGAACATTTTTTTGGCTCAAATTTGTTATGAGTTTTATTTAAAGCTTATGAACATGATGAACTACATGCAAAATATGAACCTATAATCAAATGATACAATAATATACATTCCATTCAGATCTGAGAAAACCAGAAGCTCAAATCCCAATATCCAACAAAACGGTAAAAATTAGAAACAGAATAGAAGCACCCTTTACGCTCAGTAATTTCTCAGAGAAATCATTCAATCATAAGCTATGGGCCCTTGTGCCTCATCAATGTGGGAATTCTATTTCCCGTGAAATGCATTAAATGCTCTCAAAATGCAGTAACTCCACTTCCTTCTCAAATCCGTGATCTCATTTACTCAATCCATGGCATATATATTCCCAACTATACCGTTGCTTCCCTCCAAATTACCAACGGTCATATACATATTTCCTTTCCTTTCCACCCAAGAATTCAAGCAGAACCAAACTAGCTATAACATGAAAACCACATACTCCTCATTCCTCTTCCTTATTCTCATTCTAATTAAAATTTCATCATTATTCCATGCTGAATTCACGATTGTCGTGCCGGACTCATCGCTGACACCTGTAATGGACCTGCCAGGTCAGCCTGGCAGTCCATCAACTGAGGCACAGACTGATCCAGATGAGCAATTAGCAGTGCAGGCCATCATGGAAGCAACAGGAAACGATTGGGCTTCGTCCATACCAGATGTCTGTCGTGGCAGGTGGCACGGAATCGAATGTGTACCAAATATCAACAATAGTGTTTATCATGTTGTCGCGCTTTCTTTTGGTGCATTATCTGATGACACTGCATTCCCAGCCTGCGGTCCATATGCCAACCTGTCTCCGGCTGTTCTCTCCCTGCCTCACCTTCGTTCTCTCTTCTTTTATCGATGTTTCATTGAAACCCCTCAGCCAGTTCCTAGTTTTCTCGGACAATTAGGGCCCACATTTCGGTCTCTAGTTTTGCGAGAGAATGGTCATGTTGGGCCTATTCCAGCCGAATTGGGCAACTTGACTGGCTTACATATGTTAGATTTGCATGGTAATCGACTTAGTGGAGTAATTCCTAACTCATTTCAAGGACTACAGAACCTCCAATTGTTTGATTTGAGTCATAACAAACTAAGTGGAGTAGTCCCTGAATTAAATCTACCCAAACTGAGCATCTTAGACCTGAGCCATAACTTGTTACAAGGTGAAATTCCAATCAAATTTGGTAAAATTAACTCCCTTTTGAAATTGGATTTGAGTCGGAACCGGCTTACCGGGTCAATACCCAATTCGATCGGCAATTTGGAAAACCTAATTCTACTTGATCTAAGTCATAATTCAATCACGGGCCCGATCCCCGTTGCTATCGGAAAAATGAGTTCGCTCAAAGCATTGATTCTTAATGATAATTCCATGCAAGGTTCAACAATCTCAAATGAAATTTTCATCGGTTTGAAGAATTTAATCATACTAGTATTATCAGATATGGGCTTGATCGGCCTCATACCTAATTCAATCGGTGATTTAACCAAACTTAGGGTACTTCATTTAGATGGAAATAAATTTGACGGTTCAATTCCCGAAACTTTTCGAAAATTGGAAAATATTAGCGAATTGAGCATCAATGGAAACCAATTAACTGGACCGATACCTATAGGTAAGGAGACGGTTTGGAGAATGGGAAAGAAATTGAGGCTTTATGACAATTTGAATCTTTGTTTTGGCGATATAAATGAAGGTGTTGGACTGATATCTGAAATTGGAAAATGCGAGGGCGAGAATGTGAAAGGAGTCAGAGAAGCTAATTCTGCCAGTGCCGCGAAGGAGAAAATGCAACATTTAAATTTGGGTTTCAATTTGAGCTTCTCTAGATCAAATTATAGACACTTTTTAGGCCATACGAGCACATTTTTGTTGAGTTTTTTGGTATTTTATCTTACATTGCAAGTGTAATTTTGTTTGGTAGAGGGATGTGTATGTATGTAAAGAGATGAGTATATCTTTGTTACTAGAGAGTAGAGAGTGTTTAATGGTCCATATATATTATAAAAAATTGTAATGTATAAGTCATTGATTTTTCCCCTCAAAATCTATAGAAATTGTTTAATTGTCCTCCAACAACATCAAAAAAATTGCAAGACAACTATTTCTCTGAAAAAAAAAATGCAAACCTAGCCCAACTATTTTAGGCCCAAGTTCTAAAAATGTTACTGTATATTTTTATCAGTAAAAGTTTTTCTACCACGTAAATGTACATAGCCCAATGGATAACAAATAATAGCAGCAGTACTGACAATTAGTTCATAATGGAGAGGAGCACCTAATCAGCAGGTCATCATCCACTGTGAAATGAACCAAATCTATCTAATAATATTGAGCCTTTGACTAACGAGGTGACCGGCTACTCACCGTCACCATCATCACTCCCTATTACACTTCCTCTCCCTTCCTCTCCATTCCTATGCAAACCATACACAATCCACGACATTTACCATCACTTCCATTACTATACTTACTGGAGAGGAATGAATGAATTCCCTTCCGTTTCAGCATCTGTCTGCCCTTTTTGTTGAAAAGAAACAAAGGAGCTCCAGTTTGGCGGCACAGCATCGCTTCCACTCTACGATTACTTTCTTTCTTTCTTTCCCTCTCAAAAAGAAAAGAGAGACTGAACGATCGTTGTCGCGAGTTTGAAATATCTTTGTTTGTGGGAAGAAGAAGAGAAGAAGAAGAAGAAGAAGAAGAAGAAGAAGGGGGGGGGGGAAGAGTGGACATGGCGGCGGCCATGACGTTCGACGAGGTGACACTGGAGAGGAGCAAAAGCTTCGTCACGGCCTTGCAGGTCAGATCTCTCGTTTTCAAGCTTCTTTTATTTCTGATCTGTGTTTTTCTTCTTCCTTCTTTATTTTTCATTTTTGTGCTGAAGTAATGAATCTGGATTTTAGAAGTTTGATGCTTGACAAAAAAAAAAGTTGGTTTAATTCGACATATGTGCTATTTTTTTTTTCCCTTTTTTAGGAATTGAAGAATCTGAGACCACAGCTTTACACAGCCGCTGAATATTGCGAAAAATCGTTTCTTCACTCTGAGCAGAAACAAGTGTATGATTTCTCAATTCTTCTAATTTTATCCATTTACTAAACAAATTCATGAAGTAATTAACTAATTTTCAGCTGTCTTTACTGTACCTCACCTTGCCAAAATAAATTCATTTAATTCAATTATTTCAGGTTGGTAGGCACCACACCTACTTTGTACCCCCATATTTAAAACATGAAATTTGATTTCCATTCCTTAATTAGCCTCTTAATTATGATTCATATTCCAAACTAAATTAACGAGTATTTAATTTTTTTAGGGTATTAGATAATCTAAAAGATTATACAGTAAGAGCGCTAGTAAATGCAGTGGACCATTTAGGCACAGTTGCATATAAATTAAATGATCTTTTCGATCAACACACTGAAGATGTTTCCTCTCTGGATCTCAAAATCCACTGTCTTGATCAGGTAATTTTTCATAGAAGACCCTCCCTTTTCTCATATTTACCAAAACACCCCTCTGACTTTTTTTGTAATTAGAGAATATCTACGTGCCAAATATATATCGATAAAGAAGGATTGAGGCAGCAACAGATGTGTGGGACCGCCCCAAAACTGCATAAACATTATATTTTACCAAATAAGAGTAAAAAAATATCAAATTAATTACTTTTTGTTAGTAAATTCCTAATTAGCAATACAAATGGATATATTTTTATTTAATTTTGTTAGATTCTGGGAATTTAAGAGGCATTGCGCAACAAATACAAATGGATTTCAGGCAAGATTTAAATGATATGAAACCTCGACCTTACAACACGGGTACAATTTATTTATTTATTTATTTATTTTATTCTCATTGAAATTTGAATTGATGTTTACAAAAGAAATATTTTTTAAAAATCAGTAAAAACTCTTTCGTGGCACCTCGCTACTGAAACAAGCTCTTCTTCAAACGGCCCCACTCGCACAATACAGAGGTAACAATTTTACATTTATACCCTTCTAAAACTTACATTTTACTTTTGTAACCTTCAATAAGAAAATAATAATTAATAATTTGACTTAATTTCAGCTCGGTAGAACCTAAAGCGCACAAAATACCTTCTGACACTTTCAAGCTTCCCGGTAATTTTACATTTCCATCCTTAAATTTTCACTTAATTTCCACTTTTATGCGTAATTATTTTTTAAATTATGTGATTATATTTTAGGAACGGAGAGAGAAAGAGAAAGAGGAGCGACACCAAGGCGGTTCCACTCAAACAACGGAAATAATTCGCCAGATGTAATTCCGCAAAGAAACGGGGGCGTAAAGGTAAATTTCACAAAGTTCATGTTTACTTTGGACAATTATTTTCACATGTTTGTTGGATTTAGGTGTCTGTATGGCTGGCTTGGATTTGTCATATAGCTATATGTAACAGAATTTCGTTATATTATATAGTTTGAAACTTTATAAAACAGGAGCACATGGTGAGTTAGTAGCATCTAAAGTTGTCATGTTCTTTTTCTGTCCTTTTCTTTTTATTATCCTTCTTTTGTCATTTACTGCTTTACATATTATTACTTATCCATATTTCTTATTACATTGTACTGTACTGTTAATCCTTACAAAAAGTCAATTAGCTTTTGTCCTTTAATAACTTACCAACTTTTTACTTGTTTTTCTTTTTTTGTTTTTGTTTTTTTATTTTTATTTTAGGATGGGAAGCAAATATCGACCTTTAGATCCTTTGAGAACCCAAATATGGGCCGTCAGATCGTGCGGGCCCCACCAAGGACCAAAAGCATGCTTTCTGCTTTTTTTGTGAAGAGTAAAACTGCTAAAATGAAAAAGATTAGTGTTATTTAATGAGTTTTAAACTTTTAAATCCCTTTTTTAGGATTTGGAATTTGGGTATTGTATAGAGCTAATTTTCTGGAATTATTTGGTTGTATTTTGTATGTTTGTATTGTACTGAATGATTAGTTATTTAATTTGAGAAGTTTTGTTTATGTTGTGAATTTCAGTACTAATTTGCTTCTTTCATGAATAGTGCTTTAATATATTAATAATGATATTCAATTCAAATAAGTAATGTAAATATGGGGATTTTGCAATAAAAAGTAAGATTAATGATATAGAAAATCACATGATAGCGGAAACATCCTTGTTCAGAACAGAAATTAAAATAGCAAAAAACAAACAAAAATAAAAAGTAAAAAATAAAAAGGAAAGAAAAGAAAAATTACAACACAAGCAAACAACACTAACACAGTTGAGGTCTATGGAATTATTATTAATAATAATCTTGAACAAAAAAAAGTGAATATTCATTCCACAGACCTCTAGAGAAATTTTCGACCATAAAATAATTATGGACATAAGTACAGAAAATTAAAAATTAAAAACAAAAACTCGGGATTAAACGTGAAAATAAATTATTAAATATTAACGTCTCCTCTTCGGCATTTCTGGAGCGCTACTTCTCATCATGGCCACAAATTCCTCGTAATTTATTCTTCCATCCTAAATTACCAAAAATACACATTTTGTCACCAAATAATATATTAAATAATGATTTAATTAACATACCTTAATAAACCATTTTTTACCAAATATATATGAATGACTTAATTAAAGTAAAATAGGTTATGAGAGTTACTGGACTTGATTTCAAAATAATATTTATATCGCAAGTCACAAATGATTAATTAAAGTGGTTGAACATTAGGCACTCACAAATAAAATAAAAATAAATAATTAAGAAAATATAAAGTTAGAAAAAGACATACATGATCTGTATCAACTTCAGCAATAATATCCTTTATAGTTTGCTCATCGCCCATGTCATGCTTAATCAATGCTTCTTCCAACTCCTCCACTGTTATATATCTACAAAATTAACAAAGATTATTTTTCACTCTTGATTAATAAATAATTAACAAAGTATATCGAGTTATTAATTAATTACCCGCTATTATCAGTATCGAAATATTCAAACGCCTTAAATATATGATCATCCTTCTCCCACCGATTCATGTGCATTGTCGCCGATATAAACTCCAAATAATCTATGCTCCCATTTCCATCCACATCCGCCTATCAATTAAATAATATTTAAATAATCCAAAATAAAAATGATAAATAAAAGAAAATAAAAATAAAAATAAAATAAATGTCATACCGCTTCCATTAACTGTCTAAGTTCAGGCTCAGATATTCTAGTACCCATTTTGGGCAATCCAGCTCTCAGTTCATCAAGAGTAATTGTACCGCTATTATCAGTATCGATCGACTTGAACAATTCCTTTAATCCCATTATTTCCTCCTCTGACAAATTCTCTGCCACCACCTGTCCAAAAAATCACATAAAATTAATATTTTATCAAATAAAATAAAATTATATTAATTCAGCTTACCTTTAGGGCGACTTTTTTGAGCTTGTTCATAGCCCTAAACTGTTTCATCCTGCTCAGAACAGTACTGTCCATCGGCTTGTCAGGCGCCTCTCCGTCCTCTCTGATCCACACGTGATCTACACAAAACAACTCCACATTTAATAAACACTAACTAATTAATTAAGGACTAAATTGTAAATAAGGAAAGTTGGGGGACTTGCTTAGAATTTCGGCGGCGGTCAAACGCTCTTTGGGGTCTTGTCTAAGCATTTTCTTGACTAAGTCCTTTGCTTGGGAGGAAATTGAAGGCCAAGGGTCGGAGAAGAAATCCACGTGGCCTCTTAGTACCGCGTCGAATATTCCCTCTTCGTTTTCTACATAAATTAAAATAGAAAAAATAATAATAAATCGGGAAATCATAACTAAACAAAATTTTAAGGAGAAAATATTTTAATTATTGGAGGAATTTCATATTTATCCTTCCAAAAACTTAAAATATCATATTTACCCTTCCAAAAATGTATGTATTATTTTTATTTACCCTTCCGAAAAATTAAATATCATATATAGCCATATGTAAAATTTCAAATATAACCAAAACGGAAGAAATGGATAGTTTCGACTATTGGTTAAATATGATATTTCCGATTTTAAAAGTATAAATAAGAACTTTCCATTTTTTTTGAAGGGTAAATAAAAACTTTTGAAGTATAAATATGATAGTTTGGACTTTTGGAAGGGTAAATATAAATTTCCTCCTTTATTATTAAATTAATAATTTAATATAAGTACCGGCCCAAAAAGGGGGGACTCCAGAAAGAAGGATGTAAAGAATAACGCCAGCACTCCAAATATCAGCTTCAGCTCCGTAATTTCTCCTAAGTACTTCTGGCGCCACATAATACGCACTTCCCACCAAATCCTTAAACACCTCACCTAATTAAAACAATCCACCAAAATCAATTTTATTCAAAAAAATTAAAGACGATGAATTCAGTTAGTTAGATTCCTAATTACCTGGTTTGAGGAAGACAGAGAGACCAAAGTCAGTAGCTTTGAGAGGCGAATCCTCTCTCTTATTCAACAGCAAGAAATTCTCAGGCTTCAAATCTCTGTGCATCACGCCCATCGAGTGACAGCTGTGAATCACAGAAACAATCTCCCTGCACACATTAGCAGCCGCTCTTTCCGAGTAGTGACCTTTTGCTATGATCCGATCGAAAAGCTCGCCTCCTTCACACAATTCCATCACCAAATTCACCGAGTGCCTGACAAGCAATCAACCCAAATCTCAAAACCAACAAATTATCCAAATCAAATGACCAATTCAAAACTTTAGAGAGGAAATTTATCGTACCGATCTTCATAAGCGCCTTTGAGCTCAACAATATTACGATGGCCAGTCAAATGGTGCATGATCTGCACTTCCCGCCTCACATCCTCAATATCGTCCTTATGAACCAGCTTCCTCGTCGCGATCGACTTACACGCGTACCGATCTCCCGTGCTCTTCTGCGTGACCAAGTACGTGATTCCGAACTGGCCCCTGCCTAACTCCCTTCCGAACGTGTAACTCGCCCGCACGTCCTCCATCGGCCGGCCTAGTACTCGCCCGATTGCGGAGGACTCGGAGGGCGTTGAGACGGAGGAGCTGGGCGGACGCGTCGGCTTTGGGACGGCTGTTTTGGCTGGAGCCGGAGCATTGGCTTTCGTTTGGGATTGGGTGGAGGAGCCTTGAGAGGACTTGTTTGCCTCGGATCTGTTGTGGCGTGAGGCTCGATTCCCCATTGTTGGCTACAGAGAGAGAAGAGAGAAGAGAGGGAGAGGAAGAGAGTGGAGAGAGACGAGCAGAAGAGAAAAGAGAAGGTAGGGTTGACTCTAGTGAAACTGGTTCTTCATACTAAGCTTATATGTATATCAGTATATAGTCCTGTATGTCAGGAAATTATATAGTGATCCAGTTTGGGTGATAGATATGGTTTAACGCGTACGAATAGACCGGGTTTGAATGTTATTGTCTAACTTGACGAGGTGAACTCTTGATTTTTCTGAACATAGTTTGTTTGAACATGGAGCAGCGTCGTGCGGAATATTTAACAGTTTATATTTTGGTCGAGCCATATGTCAGTTTAAAGGTGTATATAGTGAAGTGTGCAATGGAAATTTTAAAAAATAAAGGAGAGGAGAGGAGAGGAGAGGAGACCACGTTTGGGTCGACAACGCTGGTGGTCCGGCTGGGAATATGATTGGTCAATTTCCTAATGAGTCGGCACGAGAAATGTTATATGCAAAATGTATGTGATGAGTTAGATATATATATGATATAGTATTGAAGGTGAAGTGATTCGTTAGACGGGAGGTTATGTGAGAGGTGGGACAGGAATGGTGGGCGTGCTGATTGCGCGTTTCTGTTGGACTGACTGAAACGTGCAGGGGCCTGAGTTTCGTCGTGATTTCCGTTTAGCAAAACCGAGTCAGATGAATAGGAGCGTGGCGCGCCAGTCGACACTTCTATTTTTTTTTTTTTTTTTCTCGATTAGTGCCCGTAGGCTAACCCAACCCCTAATACATAAACCTCCTCCAGATTCGAACCCACACCCTCTGAGAACAGGGGGCTACGCCATAGCCACTTGCGCTAGGCAGTGGTTGGCAGTCGACACTTCTATTTATCTTCGGTTTTTTCTTTTCTGCACGCAAAATCTGGTTTATGTATATACTTTTCTTTTGGAGGACCACTGACTGATTAATTTTGCAAAAAAAAAAAAGAAATAGATTAAGATTTTCTAATGGTGGCGTTCGGCAAAAAAATGAAATAGGAGAAGAGTGGAAGAATGGAAGAGTATATATATATATATATATTCCATTTTATTTCAAGAATGTTCGGTATAATAAATGAGTGAAAGAGTAGAATAAATAATTAATACAATATTTATTTAATTTGGAAAGAGGAGAGAGAAGGAAGAAAAATATTCTTATTCCACCTCTCTTCCACTCTTCCACCCCTCACATGGAATAAAGTTAAATCACTCTTCTACCCCTTTATTTCATCTTCTTCCATTCTTGTTCGGCGGAATAAGTAAATTTCTTCCACATTTTTCCACTCTTCCATTCTTATTCCATGTTACCAAACAGGGCTAATGAAATTTGAATCTCGGTTTACGAAAAAATAGCTTATTATTGTATAGATATTTCGGAATGAGTGAAATAGTAAACGAGTGAATATTTTTTTTTGTTTCAATTGTGTTTTTCATTTTTGCGCATCTCATCTTGCACAATGGGGCATATTAGTTTTCTTTATATTGTTACAATTTCAATATAGAAGAGACTATTTTAATGGTGTTCAATAATGCAAAAGCAAAACAATGAAAGAATAAAATAAAGGTTAAATTGATAATTTTTAAATTTAGAAAGCAAACAGGACAAAAAAATATTCATTTATTTAAGAGAAAAGTCCATTTTTGACTCCTAAACTATTTAATTAGTCCATTTTTGGCCCCTCAACTTTTTATTAGTCCCTTTTTGACCTCTCAACTATTAAATTAGTCTCTTTTTGGCCCTTTCATCCGTTAAATGCTTACGCGTCTGTTAACTTGACACGTACGCGATGATTTAGCATATATTTATGATATGACAATTATTTGAAAAAAATAAAAAAAATTTAATCTCTCATTTCTTTCACTCGTATTCTTTCTATCTTATATTTTTCTTAAAAAAATTAAATAATGAAAAAATTCATATCGAATCAAACTTAAGGGGTAATTTTAGAAAAATATAAGATAGAAAAAATACGAGAGAAAGAAATGAGGGGATTAAGAACTTTTTTATTTTTTCAAATAATTACCATGTCACAATTGTCACATCATTAATACATGTCAAATCATCGCTTACGTGTCAAGTTAACGGATACGTAAGCATTTAACGGATGAAAGGGCCAAAAAGAGACTAATTCAATAGTTGAGGGGTCAAAAAATGATTAATAAAAAGTTGAGGGGCCAAAAAAGAACTAATTGAATAGTTTAGGGGTCAAAAATGAACTTTTCTCTTTATTTAACTCCCTTCTACTATTTCACAATACCACTAGTCTGTTAATGGAATAGACTTAAATTATTATTTCATCGTTTTATTTCATACTCGTGGATGATTATTCGGTGAAATAAATAGATTCTTCAGTATATATGTTTCACCCTATTTACCTAGCAAGCTCTGTATTCTTTTTGGAGCTCATGCCAACAATTAGCAAGCTCAATATTAAAAAATAAAAACTACATCACTTATTTATAAAATGATGTGTGTGTGATATGCCGTGTACACGTTTTTTTTTTCCATCTGTATTGTATTGTGTTAGTCGCTTTGCAGATAGTGATATTTAAGATTTAAAACGTATTAAAAAAGGATATTTAAGATTTAAATACTTGAAAAGATAACGAGCATTTAGTATGATTGTGATATCCTAGTAATAGTAATTTTCTCAAAATGGTTATTTGAAATTATATAATCTGATGGGGATCAAGGAAAGCGATAAGATTACTATTTTTCTTAACAATTTTGTATTGTTTATTGATGAAAAAATATATTAAAAATAAATTATTGTTTAGGTATATGAATCATTCTAATTTTATAAGAGATTATGGATTTAAAATTAGACAAAACTAATTTATGTACAAATATGCGAGAGATGTATGATTTCATCCTATAAAATAAAAAAAATACAAATTTCCCCCAAAACACCTCTTGTAAGTAAAGTAAGACAATTTTGAATTTACTGATATTTAAAAAGACTGATGCTGCATAATGAAGGAATTCCCGTCGTACAACACAACCTTTTCTTTCCACGAATAAATAATATATAAATGCAATAAATAATGTATAAAATATAAAAAATTCATTTTGTGCATACAATATATAAAGACAATAAAAAATATATACATAAACAGTGAAAAACAGTACATAGAAAAAAAATAATAGCGAAAAATACAGTATTATATTTTGAGCGTTCTCTAGCTTGTCTTTCAAATTTCCCATTTTAAAAAGTCATTGGTTCAAACTAGATACCAATTTGGCGAAAATAAATAAATAAAAAAACATTTCCAAATTAACCGAATTATTTTAAACTGAAAATCAAATAAAAAAGATGAAAAATGATTTCGCTATCCCAATGCGCCATGTCAGCAGATAGTTCACAACAAAAGCATCCACCAAAATTTAACACGTCAGCAAATAAGTAACCTGTCAATTTCTCATTGGCCAGCTATCCAATACACCGGATCCACCAAAGTATTCCTCAATTCAGACAGAAAATCTGCAAAACCATGAGACGGATAAGAAAACGAATCAGAAGCGGGAAACGAAGACCTTGATGCTTCATTCTGAACTGAACTCCTCTTCCAAAAGCTTCATTCATGGCGAGCAGCAGCATCTGTTCTTCATTCCTCGACTTCCCACTGCTCGACCGGCTTCGCACTTCCCGTACTAAATCCTCTCAACGATCCATCCGAGCTGATCTCTCTCCCGGTAATTAACAAATTGCTCAATTCATATTCTAACATACATCAAATTGACGCTATTTGTAAGTTCAATTGATCCACCCTTCTCTTATCCACAGAGCCGCTTTTGCTGCGAGCAGCGAGGGGCGAAGCCGTCGACAGGCCGCCAGCATGGATGATGCGTCAGGCAGGGCGATACATGAAATCCTACCAAAAGCTGGCCAAGAACCACCCGTCGTTCCGCGAGAGGTCGGAAACGGTGGATCTGATCGTGGAAATTACGTTACAGCCCTTCGAAGCCTTCAGGCCGGACGGAGTGATTCTGTTTTCGGACATTTTAACCCCGCTTCCCGCCATTGGCGTCCCCTTCGAGATCTCGGATTCCAGAGGGCCGGTTATTGAGAGCCCGGTTTCTGACGAGGGGGGTTTGAGTAAATTGCATGCAATTGATTTTGAGAAGGTTGATTTTGTTGGGGAATCTCTCAAGTTATTGCGGAACGAGGTATCAAACTGTCAATATTTCGATATCTTAATGTTCAGTCTCAATTTTTAACATTTTTTGGGGTAAATGAATGCATTGTTAGTCCATGCACTTTTAATTGGATTGCAATTTAGTCCTTGTACTATTAATTTAAACTTTCCGATCCCTGTATTTTATTAAAACACGCAATTAGTCCTTCAATCATAGACTAATCATGCACAATTCTATAAACTACATACATCAAAAAAGCTCAAATCAGCAGCATAAAGAGCAAATTGCAATCCAATTAAAGTACAGGGACTAACCGTGCATGTACCCCTTTAACAACATACTATATTTCGATCTCAATTCTCAACATGTAAAATTCCCCAAAAAGCCCATGCATTATGCCAAAATTACAAAATAGTCCCCGCATTATTAGAAATTACACAAAACCCCTACATTATTGCCAAAGTTGCAAAAAAGTCCCGACCATTAGTTTTAATACTTTAATTCAACAGTACACCATTTTTCACTCCCAATTTTAACATTTTTCACAATTTTCTTATTATTTTTAATCCAGATCGGAAAAGAGGCGACATTACTAGGCTTTGTAGGCGCGCCATGGACGATCGCGACGTACATAATCGAAGGCGGGACGACCAAAACGTACAAGAAAATCAAGAGCATGTGTTATACAAACCCTCATGTTTTGAAAGCTCTGTTATCTCATTTGACTCAGGCGATAACTGAGTATGTGATATATCAGGTCAAATCGGGCGCGCAGTGTGTTCAGATTTTCGATTCTTGGGGCGGACAGCTGCCACCTCATGTTTGGGAGATTTGGTCCAAACCCTATATCAAACAGGTATTTTTGATGCATTGTTTTGTGGATGTGTATTTTATATAGGTTTATTTTATTTTCATTTGCTGAAAATTTGAAATATTGTGTGTACGTCTATGTAATGTAAAAAAATATAATATATATCATGTATACTCCTATAATTTAGACCAGTTGTAAAACATATTTTTTGATAAATTAGGAGATAAGGGGTGTTATCATGTGAGCCCCTGTAAAATGAGAAATATCATTTGCACCCTTATAAAGCATAGGAAATATCATATATACCCCTTGCACAATATAATAAAAACATCATGCATGCCTCTCGTTTCTATTTGCTTCAAAGTATCTTAGACTAGACCAGCACGAATTAAGTGGGAAAAATGGATAATTTACACATTATTTTTTTTTTTTGTTGAAAAATTAGGAGAATAGGTGTATTTATGACATCTCTTATATATTTCACAAGGATATATCCACGTGCAATTTTACACTTCACCGATGACACGTGAAAACACCAACTTATTATTTATTTAAATATTTATCTTATTTTAATTATTTTAACTTGTTTACAGATAGTGAGTGAAGTTCAGAAACAATGCCCTGAAGTACCCTTAGTATTATACATAAACGGGAACGGAGGGCTACTGGAGAGGATGGGGGACACTGGAGTTGACGTAATCGGCCTCGACTGGACGGTCGACATGGCCGACGCGAGGAGAAGACTCGGGGGCGAAATCGGAATTCAAGGAAATGTCGATCCCGCTCTGCTGTTCTCGCCTGTTGATGTTCTGACCGAGGATATTCACAGGTAGAAGAAGAAAAAGAAAAAAAAGGAAAAGTGTAGGGAGTTTTGTAAAGAGCCCCCTCTGTTCTCTGTAAATTGTGGAAAGGTCACTGTCTTGATGAGAGTTGAGACTTGCAGCGATATTAAGGAGCTTCGAGTTTGTCCGTCCTGATAATATGGTTGTATAGGGGATTTTTCGTATATTTTTTAAATAAAGGGGATTATTTGCATTTTACTGATAATGAAGGAGCCTTTTTGTAAATTCCCATACTTATATTTTGCGAAAAAGCCCCTCGTTCTGTCTATATTGAGAAAAGGTCCCTGTCTTATAGAAACTTGAGGAAGTTTAAATTTAAAAATTTATGTCCAAGATATAAGAATGCATGGGATTTCTCGCATCTTTTTTAGTTAAAGGGGCTTATTTGGAATTTAGGGATATTGCATGGTCTTTTATTTATTTATTTGTGTTTTTTTTTATTTATTAAATAGGGTTGTGAAGGCGGCTGGGCCGAGAGGCCATATATTAAACCTGGGTCACGGAGTGCTAGTTGGCACGCCTGAAGAGTCGGTGAAGCATTTCTTTGACGTGACGAGGTCTTTGAGATACGAATCTCTTTTCCCGGATTTCGCTCCGCAACCCGCACTGGAACCTGTTTCCTGATTCTTGAATTCCTGCTTTTGCTCTAGATCCGAACTAGAACCTGTTTCCTGATTCTTGAAGTTCCGGTTTTGCTCTAGAACCGAGCTGGAACCCGTTTCCTGATTAATGAAGTTCTGATTTTTGTAATTTTTTGTTGTAAGTTGTTTATTTTACTTTTACACGTCTTTGTTAGAGGTCAGAAGAGTTGACTTATTTGATTGTTGGGCAGTTTTGTACTGGTGTAAGTTTGTAATTTATTCTTTGAGAATAAATATACAGTTGGTTAAATTGAATCGTTTAGATGGTAACAGTAGGGTTAAAAGTGTGAGGAAACATGTGGAGAACTGAGTCTGACATTGTCAGACTTGGCCATGTGTTGTAGATTGTCTATTGAGCAATAAATTTGTGCAGTAAACTTAAGATATTAACACAACACAGTTGTTGTAACATGCATTAAAAGGATATAATATTATATTTATCTACTGGATCTACCTATAATGAAAGTTGTAAAACTAATACTGGGCAGTTGACTAGTCCACTTAATTGATTGTATTCTTTTTTGGATATAAGTGTAGACTTAGAGGCAACCTGATGATATTTATGTCAGGGGACAAACTTGGATCTATTATCTATACTATACAGCCCATGTGGATAAGTTTCCATATTAAAATATAAATAAAAACAAATAAATAAATGAAAATATGATGCTTATTAGTGTTACTGTCGTCGTGTTACTGTTAACAGTTTGAAATTTTAATCATTGCTGATAGGTGAGCCATTTGAAATAAGTTCTTAATCGAAACTCATCTATCATGGACTAATCAGAGCGTACGACATAATTAATAAAGTCATTTTCTTTAACTAATCTCTTAACAACTCTCTATATGCACAATTTGTTTTTTCTAATAACGAAAATTGTCATCAAGTTTGGTGAGAAATCGTTATGTCCAAATTTCAATCATGTTATAAATTTGATTTGAAATTTTCAATTGTATTTTGAGCCCACAATCACATTATTATTTTAAACTGTATTAGGTTACCTAATCTAATCACTATTATAGCATCCATACAACAATATTTTTTTCTCCGAGAAACATTAAGTTAATCTTAATTAGAAAGCTTGCCCAGACCCAAAGTAAAAGTGTAAAACTAACCGTGCATCATTCTCCTTTTGCATTGATTTAGTAAAATGGTCACTAATCTAATCTCCATTTCATAGCCAAATTCTCATGAACAGGAAGAGAAATCATGCTAGTTATTGCAGCTATATATCTCCAGTATTATACTAAATGGAGAATATTTCACGACAGCAATGCCTGTAATGGTAATCACGCCAGTCTCGTTAAGCAAAGTTAATTCCCTTTTGAACAAGTTCATATCCTCTACAATATTTGTCAGTTTGAAAGAAATAAATGATAAACCTAGTAAAAAATATTATGAAACCCATGTTAACATTTTTATGTTGTTTGAAACAAAAAATTCAGTAAATTCCCATGTTAACATTTTTATGTTGTTTGAAACAAAAAATTCAGTAAATTTCAAATTTCAAATTTCATGATCTTGTAATTTTCAGACAATAAATACGAGCGTGACTTACATCCGTCAGAAAGGACCAGAGCTCTAAAATTCTTTCCCGTTTCACGCAATCCTTTTAAGTCCATTCTTCATTTTCGCCTCTAATCTTGTTCAACTCTAGCCGTCCGATCGAAATCGGACGGTCAATAAATCACAGAAATCTCAAATTTTTAGCAAAATTAAGGTTCCCGTAATATATTTACCACCAGAATTACTTAAAATAACAAGTTTGCCACTATTACGAGCCACCTAGATACCGACCCGCAGATCTCTCGTCTAACCCTTTTCTAATCAATCCCTGCACCCGGCCTACCAACACATTCCTTAATTATTCCAAATTAACTTCTGCATATCCCCTCGAATCTCATTACAACCTTACTTTTACTCCCTTCGACCAGTTCGTCACATACAAAACCAAGTCCACCCAACATTACCAATTCTCATCAAATAAACAAATCCAAGCCGTCCAATCCAATTTCAACGGCAGATATCACCTCACGTGCCCTTCTCCTTTCTTCCAATCCAATTCTCCTTTTCTTTCCCCCTCAACTCAATACAGTGCAGTGCAGTGCAGGGCAGAGCAGCTTAGCTTCTCTTTTGACTCTTCTCTAGTTCTGAACTCTGCTCCATGTAACAATGGGATCGCTGGAGAACGGAGCTCTCCCGCTCAGCAAGCGGGACTATAATCCGCTGCTCAGACCTTCCGCCTCCTCCTCCTCCTCGCTCCGAACTCGTAACTGCAGATCCAGACTCGCGCGCTTCCTCCTCTTCGAAAAAGTCGACCATTTCCACGTACTATCCATCGCCGGTTTATTCTTCTTCGTGGTTTTCCTTTTCGGGCTCTTCCTGCCCGGATCCGTGCCGGACAGACCGGTAACCCATGCGGATGATCAGGTAACGGAGGTTAGTGGATTGGGGTTGGATTTCGGAGAGGGGATCCGATTCGAGCCCGTTAAGCTGATCGAGAGCTGGGAGAAGGAGAGGAGGGAAGAGAAGGAGAGTTTGAGTGCGTTGGAGACGCGAGTGTTGAGGGTTGGTGTACGTAGACCGAGACTTGCTGTGGTAAGTGTGTGCTTGGTTTTTGTTTATTTGGAGTGATTTTAGGGTTTTAGGATTTATTTTTGTTTGGTGATATTTTGGTAGGTTTTTGGAGATCTGTTGTTGGATGAGATGCAAGTGAAGATGATTAGCGTGGGAGCTGCTTTGAAAGAGGCTGGTTACGATATTGAGGTAAAATTTATGGAAAAAGTGAATATTTAAGGGGAAAAAGTGGGAATTAATTTTTGTTGTTGTTGTTGTTAATCTTGTGTTTTATGTGAATCACGATTTTTGCATGAGTTGATCCCTTGATTTTTGGCTGAATTTCAGTTACTTAATGTGCTAATTTGAACCTAAGTTGTCATCACACTATGCATTTTATGTGTCAAATCTGCTTAAATTTGAACTTAAAATAGAGTTTATTTTTATTTTACTCTTTAATCTAAAGTCGTTGCATGAATTATTTTTATGATCTAACAAACTAATTTAGTAATTTGTCAAATATATGTAGGTTTTTTCGTTTGAAGGAGGTCCAGCTGGTACAATTTGGAGATCTTTAGCAATTCCTGTTCACAATCTGTCTATTAACACAGGGCGTTTCAGCTCAATTGATTGGCTTGAGTAAGCGTCCTTTTATGTATAAATTTAATTTCGTTAAAAAGTTAATTTTCGTCGATTTTTTTGAAAATTAAATTTTGCGTTACTAAGTAAAGAATATTTTCTCACCAGGTTTCTTTACATGCTTTCTGCAGCTTCAATGGCATTCTTGTAAATTCCCTTCTTTCCAGGCCTATTTTCTCTATGTAAGCACTTTATTTATTTTATTTTTTCTTAAAACACTTTCACAATATTTCTCCTGTTTTAGTTCATTGAAAACTCTTTTTACAGTCTAATGCAGGAACCTTTCAAATCAGTCCCTGTGATTTGGACAATTCACGAAAGCCAGCTGGCAGTTCGATTAAATGATTATGTCTCAGATGGCCTTACTCAATTAATACATGAATGGAACCGAACCTTCAATCGAGCCTCAGTAGTAGTTTTCCAAAATCATATATTACCGGTAATTTTATTTCATTATCTCATAAAAATGTCATTATGAATTTTGTTATTAGTTTTTTTATTTACCTTTTTATTTTTTTGTGCAGCTAATGTATTCTCAGTTTGATTCTGGCAATTTTTACGTAATTCCTGGTTCCGCATCTGAAGTATTAAAAGCAGAAAAATTATTAAATAATCATGACAATATTCATGACATGAGGCAAAATTATGGTTTTGCCCCTGACGATTTTATTATTACGATTGTTGGGAGCCAGTTTTGGTACAGCGGAGTTTTGGTTGAACATGCGCTCGTTTTGAAGGCCTTGTTTCCATTATTGCAACAATTCCCTTCTAAAAATTCTTCAAATTCTCGCTTGAAAATTCAAATTTTAAGTACAAACTCGAGCGAACCATACAAGACTGCCATTGAGGTACCTTTAAGATAATTAAATTTAAGTTCAAATTAAATTTATATTTATTTTTTAATTTAAGTTATTTTTTGGGTTGTAGACAATTGCTCTTAAAGTCGGTTTCCAAAGTGGAGTTGTGGGGCATTTCGGTAATTTCGACAAAGCAGAAAATGTGCTTAGCATTTCTGACATAGTTATATACGGTTCATTTCTTGAGGAGCAAGCTTTTCCTAGCATTTTAATACAATCCATGAGCCTCAACAAGTTGATTTTCGCTTCTAATCTCTCCATGATTACCAAATACGTATGCCCTTCTTTCTTCACTTCATTTATTTTATTCCTTTGAAAACATGTAATAAACGATGACTTTATTTACTCAGGTTGAAAATGGGGTAAATGGGTACATATACCCACAAGAAAACATGGGGGCGTTGACCAAGATCATAAGTCAAACCTTGTCAGAAGGTCAAATCTCCCTTTTTGCCAAAAGAGTCGCTTTAATCGGGCAAAACCACGCCAAAAATCTACTCGCCTCCCAAACAATACAAGGCTACATCGACTTACTGGAAAACGTAATCCGGTTTCCGTCAGAAACCAGGAAACCGAATCCGGGAATTGGAATCCCGGATAAGTTGAGGAATCAGTGGCAGTGGGGACTCGTTGGGGATTTTAGAGAGGCGGTTTATTTGGAGGAGAGAGTTTTGGGTGAAGTTGAAAAGGAGAAAGGGCAAAGTGGTAATTTTAGCTCGAAGGGAGATTATGAGGCTTTGGCTGCTGTGGATTGGGAGGAGGAGAAGAGGATTGAAATGGCAACTATCAAAAGACGATTAGAAGAAGAAGAGGTAATTAATGATGACAATAAATTAATAAATAAATAAATTTTCAAAAACCCCATGTATTTTCTTGTATTTATGGAAACATATCTACGTTTTGGAAAACTTCTATAAAACCCCTCATGTTGAACTTTTTATTTTAAATAACCCGTAATTTTGTTTTTATTCTAAAAAAAAAACATAGCTCATTTTGAACTAATTGAGAACAAATAACTTAATTTATTTTGAAATAATATATAAACAATTTGCAAAATATGTTTACATATTATTTGAATATAACTTATTATTTTTGTTCAAAAAATAAAAGTTCAAGATAAAAAGTTCTTGGATACCCAAAAAACCACCGGCATTTTTCAGCAAAATTCCCCAAGAAATAAATAACAAAATAATTGAAATTAAATGTTGCAGTTGAAGGAGAGGAGCGAGCAGGCGCACGGAACCTGGGAGGAAGTGTACCGAAACGCAAAGAGGGCCGACCGCGCGAAAAACGAGCTGCACGAGCGCGACGATAGGGAGTTGGAAAGGACAGGGCAGCCGCTCTGTATTTATGAGCCTTATTTCGGCGAAGGCGCCTGGAACTTCCTTCATCATTCCTCCCTTTACAGAGGCATCGGTTTGGTAAGTTGGTTGCTTGGTTGCTTGGTTTTGACTCTTTTTAGTTAGGGGAGTATTTAGAGGAAATTAATCTACCATTTCGCATTTAAGCCCGACAAAAAAAGGGGTAAAATAGTAAAAGTGCCAGGCCGACGCACCGGAGTGCTTCTCTTTACAGAGGCATTGGCCTGGTATTATTCAGCGAAAATTTTAAGTATTTGGATTGTGATGCTTGGGAGTTGTCGTCTGTTTGATATGCATCGAGATCCGTGCTGTGTGTTTGAATAATGGGATTCGGATGTTTCGAGGAGAGAATGGTTTGTTTGTTGGATTGCGTTGCACGGATCTTGATGCATAATGAGTGGATGGTAAGCACTTGGTTTGGTGGAGCTGCTTGGCCTTTCAGTCATCAAACGTCCCTTTATAGAGGCAACTGCCTGATAATTTAATTTTTTTATAAATAGTATTTTTAGAGGGTGGATAAAGTAATTAATTAAGTATTTGCCTTCTCGTGCTTAGGACTCATTGTCCATTTGATATCCATCGAGATTCGTGCTATGTGTTTAAATAATGAGATTCATATATTTCAAGGGGAGAGAAAATGTAATTTTATTACCTTCACATAACATAGCACGGGCACATCCAATGAATGATGAGTCCTAAGTCCTAACTCCTAAGTATGAGAAGCGAAATACTTAATTGTTAACTATTTATTTTAGCCATCCTTGTATTTTTAATGCATAAAGTGAGAATTAATGATTATTTTTTAATTGATTAACTAATTATTTAACTTTGTGTAGGGTACAAGAGGGAGGAGGCCGGGATTAGATGACATAGACGCCTCTTCACGTTTGCCTTTGTTAAACGATATTTATTACAGAAATTTACTCAATGAATTTGGGGCATTTTTCGCGATCGCAAATCGAATCGATCGTGTTCACAAAAACGCTTGGATCGGGTTTCAATCTTGGCGAGCAACCGCAAAACAAGTTAGTTAATAAAACCCTAGTGTTAAATCTAATTTTTTAATTAAATGTTGAATTTGGTGATTAATTGGGGGGAAACTGTTTGAATTGAACAGGGGAGTTTGTCTAAGGATGCTGAGCTGGCGATATTGAATGATATAGAAGAACAGAAGCACGGCGATGCTTTGTACTTTTGGGTTAGAATGGATCAAGAGTCAAGAAATCTTTCTAAGCTCGATTTTTGGTCCTTTTGTGACTCGATTAATTCTGGAAATTGCCGGTTCGTCTTTTTCACCCTTTTCTCTCCTGTATTTTTTTTCCCCATTTTTGGTATTTATTATAACTTGTTTTGTTGTGTATAAAGGTATGTGGTTAAGAAGGTTTTGAGAAGGATGTATAATATAAAAGAAGAGGATATTAAAGATATATTGCCATCTATGCATAGTGAAAATGGGGAAATTTGGTCGGTTATGCAAAGCTGGGTTTTGCCGACTCGTTCTTTCCTTGAATTTGTCATGTTTTCTAGGTAATTTAAATAAATAATCATTTTCTCTTTTATCCTAAACAAAATTAATCTAGCTGGAAAATATCATGTATAGTTATTATTATTTTTAATATTGTTGTAATATTTAGAATGTTTGTTGATGCATTGGACGCCGAAATGTACGAGTCGCACCACGAAACCGGCCATTGTTATCTAAGCACTCACAAGGTAAACCAAAAAAAAAAAAATTGCTATCCCAATTTCCCATTTTAACCCTACAAAACCACAAATTACAATCCAACCCCTCATAATTCTTTCAGGATCCGCACTGCTACTCACGCGTATTAGAGCTCCTAATCAACATATGGGCTTACCACTCAGCAAGACGCATGGTCTATGTAGACCCAAAGACCGGGTCCATGCAAGAAATTCATCATTTAAATACCAGAAAGAATCAGATGATGATTCAGTGGTTCTCGTTCCAAACCCTAAAATCGATGGATGAGGATTTAGCAGAGGAGTTTGATTTGGACGGGTCGGAAAGTAAGAGGTGGATTTGGCCGAAAACTGGTGAGGTTTATTGGCAAGGGGTTTTGGAGAGAGAGAGAAACCTAAGGCAGAGAGAGAAGGAGAGAAAGAAACAACAGAGTAAGGATAAGATTGAGCGGATTAAGAAGCGGGCGAGGCAAAAAACACTGGGGAAGTTTATTAAGCCTCCACCTGAAGAAAATAATAGTACTAGTACTGATTAGGGTTTTTGGTTTTTGTTATAGAGCTGTTGTGATTGTTTATTTTGGGGTGATTGGTTTAGTTTGTTAATTGGGAAGTACAAAAGTGTAGGTTTCTATCTCTTCCCTCATTTTGTTTGTAACATACTTTTGGAAAAATTAATGGTAGAGGTGTATATTTTTTGTCTGATCTATTGCGTTGATGATTAATTTTGTATTGTTTTATTCTTTTTGAAGATCCAGTGGTCCTAAAGACATCTATTATACTATAGCGTCAAAAAAAAAAAAAACCCCATCATTATTTGAGACTATCATCTATAATGAGGGCCAGTTTCTTGTTTCTTCTTTCCTCTTTTGGATAAAATGAACCAAGCAAAATGAAAAAATGAACAAAGTTACAACAAGACACTGTTTATTTATTTACTTATTTATAATTATCAAAGGTTCCACAATGGAATAAGACAGCACACTACAAACCACAGACAAACCACTAGCAAACTACACACTAGCCTACAAAGCTTAACCTTTAATTACCGACACTTTAATCTTTCTACTCTTAAAACACTTCTCATTCCCCCATCTACACTATACCAAAACCCATGCATCAAAATTTCCATCAATCAAAACACTAATTTCCCTCAAATCCAGTTAACCACAACACTAGCATTCCCTGAACCTGCACTACTCGTCCCAACATCGTTTCCATCACTCGCACCAATCAAAGCCATCATGAGACTCCTCCCACCATGAACCCTCCCTTCCGTCTCCCTCACCGTCCCTTCCCCCTCCTCAAACTTAACCACCCCAATCCCAATCCCAATCCCGCCTCTCACACAATCATCTCTCACCATCGCCCCATGCGCATCACATATTCCCGTTTTACCCCTCACAAACCTCTCACACCCAACCGTCTCACACCTCTTCCCTCCTCCCCCATGCATCTTACAAAACTCCGTACTCCCCTGCGCGCTCTTGCCGCACCCTTCTTCCCTGCATCGCTTCCCTCCTCCGTGCCTCACACAAAACTCCGTCCTTCCTCTCGCGCTCTTCGTGCAGTCCTTCACCCCGCACCGTTTCCCGCCCCCGTGCGCCACGCAGAAAGCCGTACCGCCGTGCACGCTCTTAGGACAAACTCCCCCGCCTTGGAAATTACACCTTTTGCCCCCGCCGTGCCCTTTGCAGAATAACGTACTTCCTTCGGCCCCTTTAGTGCAGCCAAAGAAAGTGCATCGTTTCCCGCCGCCGTGAGCTTTGCAGAATTTAGTGCTACCCTGAGCGCCTTTGGAACATTCTAGAAACTGGCATCGTTTACCGCCGCCGTGCGAAATGCACAGCCCTGATTGGCCTTCCGCTGACCTGGCACACCCCTCTCGATTACACCTCTTACCGCCGCCGTGGCGGATGCAGAGGCCGGATCTGCCGCGAGCGGCTCTCGTGCAGCCGTCCGCGTGGCCGCATCTCCTTCCTCCGCCGTGCGCGATGCAAAAGTCGGTTTTGCCCTCGGCGGATTTCGTGCAGCCTAGGAAAGTGCAGCGTTTCCCGCCTCCGTGAGCTTTGCAGAAGATCGTTTTTCCTTCGGCGCCCTTCTGGCAGCCGGGTCTCTGGCAGCGTTTTCCCCCGCCGTGGCCGATGCACCGGCCTGAGGCCCCACGAGCGCCTTTCTGACAGCCTGGATACTGACAGAGTTTGCCGGAGCTTGAATTAGGGTTAGGGCTAGGGTTACTGGAACTAGGGTTGGTGGAGCTGGAGAGGACGGGAGAGGACTTACGGATTGAGGGGATTATGGAGAGGTCTGGAACGGAGTTTAGGTCGGGATGAGAGAGAAAGGAGTTGGCGCTTGAACTGGTACAGAAGCTGGTGGTAGTGAGAGAAGGGAAATTAGGGTTGAAGGATAAGAGAGTTGGTTTGGGAGTTTCATCGAACGGTTTGGAGGCGGTAAATGGAAGTGAATCTGGTACTGGTTGTGTTTGAGTTGTGATTAATGAATCGGGTGTTGAGAGGCTCAAGTTGAGGTCAAATTCAGGATCAAAAGGCCTCTTTTTTTGAGAGACTGAATTATTATAATTATAATTCATATTTTCATTTTTGTTGCCAATTGAAAGTTCGAAACTGAGCCCCAAATCAGTCGAAGTCCGATCTTCATCGTTTGAGGAAATAGTGCAGACAGTCGGCGAGCTAAATTTACTATTTTCTGACGAGCCCAAACTGAGGGCTAAAATCGGAATTTCACAGTTTAACTCGGCCCACTTCCTCTTTGTGCCAGCTTGAGAGTCGAGATTCGAAACGCAGGAAACGGAATGCGGGTTTATTAAATCCGGGTTTTGAAATCCGGTATTTGGTGGTTGTTGCTGGCTCCAGTAAGCGAATGAGTTTCTCATATGGGTTTTGTTTTGAAGCATTCTATACATTTTTGTAACTGGGTTCTGAATTATTTATTAATATTTAGAGAAATTACTAACTAGGATTAGGGTTAGGGTTAGAATAATGGGAAGTAGGCTTCAGTGCAACCTCCACTAACAAAGCCATATGTGTCCTTGCGGTCCATTTTGATAAAATTTGGGGTATTTAAGAAAGATTGGAAATAGAGTTTTAGGTCAAGGTTGACGACTTGGATTGGATAAATTGCTGTGTCTCATCCAAATAGAAAAACCTGCACACAAATAAACAGAGAAATGTTAGAAACAGGAAATAAATGAAAATGAAATTCTTTGAATAGATAAAATAATATTATAATAATATTCATGGAACAAACAAACCAAAGAGATGGAAAAGGAGAGAAACTGAGCAGACAGATGAAATGCTCTTGAGGGAGAAAAATAGAATAAAAGGGGATTTAATTTATAAGAAAAAATTAGGTGGATAATTAATGTTGGAACATTGAATGTATACATTCATAATTTGGAAATGACAACCAAGGATTAGCATACTGAATTAATTACAAAATAAAAAAAACCGTACTGAAAAGGTGCAAGTGAAATAAGTAGAAAAATATATTAGCCAATAATATGAAAAAGTATTTAACCTTCTGTTTTATACAGAGAAAACGACAACTACTCACCCTATTTCTCCTTTGGATGAAAAATAAAGTTTAAAATTGCAAAACTTGGCATTCAAAATGCGACATATTTGAAAGAAAATTTAATAACTGAAAAAGAACATTTACATGTAAGCACTTAAAAAACCTACAAATTACAATTCAAAAATTCGATAAGTATCAAATCAACTGGACTCTCCATTTCGAATGAAACTAGAGAAAAACCGGATTCATCACAAAATCCCTTTTTTACTTTTTTCCTTGTAAAACTTGAATATCAAGGAAAAAATGGTCACTCGATTGACTATAAACTGAAAATATGCTAATTGATTTTACCAAATATATTCAAAATTGAGAAAGTTATCAACATATAACCCGATATTTGCAACTAACCTGACTTTCTACAGCAATCAATTAATTCAGGGATATCATAGGGGTATATATGCAATATTTTCTCTTTTCAGATTTAAGAAATTAGAACAATCTGACATTTGAATAAGATTCAGAATGTTTAGCCGAGATAGGAAAGGAACTGAGCTGAGATTTCATTACAAGCATCAAACACAGAATTAAAACAATTATTTAATTTTACAAAATACTACGCAAATAAATAAGACCCAAAAACAACGAATTCAAAAAATAAACAGATGCATGTTTCTCAGAGAATCAAAACGGCAACTAATAAATGCAAAAAAAAAATGAAAAAAATACAATCAATTCAATATTTAACAGGTGCACGCACCTCACAAAATCGAAGAGAAGCCCCAATTCAGACAGATTATTACAATCTTTTCTTTCTTCCTTTTCCTCTTCTGTTTCTTTGCTCTGAGAGAGAGTTGGAGAGAGTGCTTTTTAGAGGGGAGAGAGAAACGCACGAGGGAAAGTAAAGAGAAATGAGTTAAAAAGCGAGGGCATATTCGCAAGACATACCCTTCTCTTTTAGAGCTTTACCCTCCTTAAACATTAAATTTGTGAAACTGCCATCTCAAAGTTATAGTTTGAGGCCTACGTTTTTGGAAATTTGATATTGTTGTGATTTTGATTGTAATATATCACACAAAATGAATTCTGAAATGGAAATATATTGAGAATGCTGACCATGGAATTTAGTTTCTAGAATAATTTAACCAAATATAATATTGCACCCCATCTCAATAAATAATTTTAGTGACTTTTGAACATAAAAAAAAAAATTAGTGACTTTTAATCATACTTAAGAAGATGATTTATTTGGACTTTTGTATAAATATGAGCTGCTTGAAGAAATAGAAATAGTGAGGCTAGACTCAGTAAAGTTTCCTTAGACAAGAGTTTCTCTAGAATGTATACTTAGAATACTATAATTCTTAATATTCCTCCTTTTACTTTTTGCTAAATTTTTTTACTTCAAATGAAGTTCATGTATTGAACTTCTATATCTTAATGCAAGTAAATTAAATTTTAAATATTTATGCTAAAATTGTTAAAAGAATTCTAATATTGAAAATTTCAAAATATGCACAACACGTATCCACATATTTTCGGAGTAAGCATTCACATATATATGCACAAATATTTTTTCTACATATGTAAAGTACAAGTGTCGATATATGCGGAGTACATACAATTGAGTTTAATAATTTAAAAGAAACTTCGTACAACATTATATGTACAACATCAGCAAGAAAACAAACTTCGTACCTGAACTAGTGGCAGAGAACCTGAACTTAGGTAGAACCGAACTTAGTTGGGAATAATCAGCGCCTACATGGGCAGAATCAAAACTTAGGGCAGAACCAAAACTTGGTCAAGTCCGGAAACAGGTTCTGCTCCAAGTTCTGATCTGTTCAGTCAAGTTCTGATCTGCTCAGCCAAGTCCGAAAACAGGTTCTCACCTTAGATGCCTCGCCTTGGTTGCCCTCACCGCCCTGAAATTTTTTGAATGAATGCAACTTTCAAAATAATATAAATGTTATAAATCATGTAACAACATAAATTGCTTCTTCTAACAGTTAGCACTAACTAGTAGATTTATGAAATGAATAATTTGTCAAACAATCTGTAATCTCTAGTGTCTATCTAAGTTCAGAAATCTCAAAACAAAACCATAAAATCATCAATTGAAAGACGGTCCAGTGGCATTATAGAGAGAGAGAGAGAGAGAGAGAGAGAGAGATTGTTTATGCTTTAGTGACTTTTAATCATCGTAGATGATTTATTTTTCTTTCGTGTAAATATGGGCTCCTTGTAGAAATAGAAATAGTGAGGCTAGATTCAATAAAATATCATTGGACAAGAATTTCTCTATAATGTATAGTTAGAATACTATAATTCCTAATATTTCCTCTTTTACTTTTTGCTCCTCCTGAATACCCAAAACACAATTGTTGTGATTTTTTTAATGTGTGTTGCACTCGTGTTTTATAGCAGAAATCGATTACACGTTATTTAAAATATTAAAAAAATAAAGGCATAAATTTGAGCACAAATTAAACTTTTTATTACTATTTTGACATATTGCAATCCTGCGACATCTTTTAACATTTTTTTTGTAGGGCTTTCTATTCTAATAAAGGGATATACAGAATTTCACTAAACATAAATTCTCAGAATTGTAGATGAGAACATGCCGTATGTGGCGCATAGATGAATGACATGGCTCGCTCCAACCCGCTACTTTAAATAAACACTTTCCCTGCTCCCGGCTTTAACCGTATTAAACAAACCAGACATAAATCTCAACTGGATTCCACTTTTGAAAGGAATTTCTCAACATATTATCATACACCATGTCTATCCAATAATACTACTTCGTTCAGTCCGACCACATGCATAGCAAGAACTAATTCCTGTTTATTTTATTCTACCGATAAATTTGTAGCGAGTTTAATATACAAAACCTTTTTCTAAATTCAAAACTCTGACTCGCTACAAGAGAATATATATCACACAAGACGTAACAAATCAGTTCGAGAGAATGTATTTAATAACCTTTTTATATCATGAATCTCTAGACCATTTTCAGATAAGTATTTGTGAGTCTGTGGGTGGTACACGTCAGGCATGACGTACATAAAAGGAGAGGCAGCGGCTCGCAACCGTCGATGGTGCGCCGGTTCCGTGTGGAGCCCACTTATTGCTTTTCACATTAAAAAATCTCTTAACAAAGTTTCATTGTCTCCCTGAGCTTTATTAAAATATGAGAATGATCTTGCACCTTAGATAATTACTAAGAAAGTGTTGAAATGTTTATGAATGTTTATTTTAAAAAAATTATGAGATTTTTTTGAATGATAAAACAAAGCATATAAGATAAAGATTACTGTAATCTTCTGTTTGTAAAAAGAGAAATAAAGTAAGAGAACCTTCAATTAGAAAATTTAGTAAGTTTTTTTTGAAGGAATAACTGAAGTGACTACAAAAGACTTTCATTAAAATAAAAAAAGTTGATATAATATGAGATTACAACAAATCAAAATCAATTGTTGACAAACATACATCATCTGCTTTCTGAATTTTAAATTTCCTTCTATTTTCTAGTAGAGCACTCAATGTTCCTTTATCCTCGCGTCAGATGACGTCTTAATCCACTCAGAAAATTTAGTAAGTTTTAATATCATTTGTTTTGATTCTACTTTAAATCTTCATATTTTAATTATTTTTTAAAAAATCATGTATTTAAATATTGACCAGGTCGATATTAATGTTTATAAAACTTATATAATAATATTTTATATTGAAAGTAACTGATCTAATTTTTTTGTATTTAACATGGCCTTTCATGCGTCTTATAGTCAATAACGAAAAATATATAACATTTCATTTTCATTTATTTAGAGGGGCAATCTATATTTTACAAGATTGATAGGGACATATGAATAAAGTGTTTGTTTATCTTATGAACCCTAGATTTTCTCTTACACACAGCACAGAGGGCGGCGTCGGTTCTTTTTTCTTTTTCATTGGCTCTTTCGTTCCAAGTTGGAAAAAACATTTATTATTAAGATTTGTTTTCATGTCTACCCCTCAAAACCTCATAATTCTCGTATTATTAAGAATTTTTATTATTTTTTCCACTGAAACTCGAGACAATTTTCTTTCAGATTGAAAATGTAAATTCAAGCCGTTAAGACTTGTTAATCAGTGTGACTGTGATGTGAATCAAGTGTTCCAATTGTACTCTCAAAATGGAATAAGAGCTAAATTTTTAATTCCTTTTGGAGAAATGTTATTTTACATTTTTCAAAATAATAAATGTTTTTGTCTTGATTTGAGTACATGAAGATAAGCCTGTTCATTTTTGAGGGGAATATTCCCACAGAATATCTTCAACTCCAAAAAAGAAGAAGAAATTTTAATGGGAGGTTGTGATTCTTTTTAAAGGGTTGGATTTGAGTTGGTTTCGCACAAATTCACACAATAACTTTGAAGTTTCTCTTTTTCAATTTTATGAATAAAAAGTGGTGACTTAGTAGTTGCCATATATGTATTTTTTCAATTTATGTAAAAAAATTTATAACCTTTCGATTAAACTTAGTGCTGAGATGGAGTTTCAAGTCTTCTTTGTTATATTAAAAAAAATCAGTCATAAAAAACAATACTTAGGTTTTCCTAGTATATGCATAAAGGAATATTCCTTGGATCAATCCACCTAATGAACTTTTTTTTTTGAATGTCAATCCACCTAATGAACTTAAAAAATATTATCTTCCAACAAACCAAGCAAGTTAATCTAATATCTAGACTTTAATAGTATATACTAATTAAAAATAGTAAAAGTTGAGAAAAAACATAGATCGAAGGAAATGACTGTCGAATAGAATAAATAATGAAAAGCTAATACACAAACACAATTCAATTATTTGTTTTCTTCACTTAAAAAAAGTGTTTACCTATGTGCACTTCACCATAAATGAGGTACTCACAAGTCACAAATCATCACTTAAACCTTTGATTAATCGAGGGACATTTCGCATCATTGACTTGGTGATTTGGCACTTATCATATGAAATGGAAGGTAAAGACAGTTTCACGTCATCAAGGATCTGATTCGGCAATTACGAGTCCAAACAAATCCAATCCTCTTGCGATTCATTCTCAGCTTGATTCGGTTCTGACTAGACTGAAAAAGAAAGGCCCAGACATTTGCAAAAGACACCCTCATGTATGTATGGACTCTAAATTGCTAAAAGGTCCCTAATTTAGCACGCATTTAATTTAAGTGTTTAAAAGCTGTTAGCAAGCTAGCAGTTTATTGGATTAATTGGCCAACGGCCTTAGAGAAGATAAGGAAGTTTTAACTAGTTAATTTATTGGGCTGGCTGGATTTTAAGGCCGAGTTGACTTCGTTTGTTATAATTTCACTTCGAGTGACGCAGGAGATAGAAGGCACCAATGAGGTAATCCTAATTCTTTAATTTCTTGTTTCCAACAAACATTTTCTTTTCAAAGATCTTTACATGCATATAAATAGATATAATTATTTGAATTAATTTATCGTGCAAGGAAGAATGTTTGATGTAGTCAAGAATAAACTCAGTCAAAGTCAATTCTCTTTTTATATTGTTAGTAGCATAATTTAAAGAAGTTTCTTGCATAAAATATTGCATTGCATCTCCTCTCTCCAAAGTGATAATGTAATGGTGTTTCAAATCAAGGAGATTAATTTCTTTATTTTGATTTTATTTGCTTCAAGTCTTTGTTTTGTTCTTGCCCAACCTTCTACCCAAGGTACTATTTCATTTTCTTTTTTTAACAAGGATCAATTTTCTTACACACTTCCAAATTGAAGAAAATTAGCTCCACCTATCATAGTGATTAGGTAGAATGATCTACTATTAATTAGCTCCATCAATCATAGTGATTAGGTAGAATGATCTACTATTATCAATAAAACATAGATAAAAATAAAATAAAATAAAATAAAACATTGATAAAATATATATTTAGCAATGTATACATTACTTAAAATCTCTCCTTTCTTATTTTGTAGGTTTCATTAGTCTCGATTGTGGCATTCCTATCAATCAGAGCTACATTGACACCACAACAAATTTAACATACATTTCAGATTATGAATTTATCAGTGCCGGTACCAGTTACAGTATATCATCAAATTTTCTCAACTCTTCACCGCAAAAACAATACCAAACTATCAGAAGCTTCCCAAATGGATCACGCAATTGCTACACATTACAACCCGCAATGCAAAACCAAAGATATCTAATCAGAGCGGGTTTTATGTACGGAAATTACGACGGATTAAATAGCAAATCAATATCATTCGATTTACATATAGGAGTCAATTTTTGGAAAACTATTGAAATTACAAATGCGTCGTTGCAATATACAGCTGAGATAATTACGTCGGCTCAAGCTGATTTTGTGTTTGTTTGCTTGGTGAATACTGATCATGGAACTCCATTTATATCTTTGTTGGAGTTGAGGCCATTGAAGGACTCAATTTATAAATTTGCCAATGCATCTCAGTCTCTTAATCTCTATCAAAGAATTTACATGGGTCCATCTACACTTAGGTAAGGTATCATTTCATTTATTTTTTAAATTAAATAAATACTAAATATAACCTTTAAGATTTTGACATTCAAGTAGCATACTGACCCATTATAATTACTTAGATCAAATTAATAGTACAAAATCATGTCTAGTAATAATATTAGCGAGACAATTATAATTATATAAGTAATCCAAACCTAGATTATAATCTTATTAAAAATGTCTGATAAATCATATTAGGTATCCATCTGATCGATACGACCGTATATGGCACACTCATGACCCCACTTCAGACTGGAACACAATCTCAACCACCAAACAAATCTCCAACTACAACAATGACGACTTTGAGGCACCATCAGTTGCACTCCAGTTTGCAGCCACACCAACCACCGGTTCCCAGCTGAACTTCAGCTGGGGCGATGGAAACACATCAACCGAATATTTTTCAGTTTTCTATTTCTCTGAAGTTGTGGACTTTACGGTCGTAAATGGGTTTCGGATGTTTTCGATATATTATAGCAGATATACTACCCCTTGGTACGTTAATATTATTTTAAATATTTAAGATTTTTTTAAATATTGAAAATATTAGGAGATTTAATGGAATTAGTTTTATAGAAATGAGATGGTATTTTGGTCAAGAATTTTTTTAACATCATTCTTTTTAACTGTATACAATAGAGGGTAAAAAATGAAGGTAGGTTCTTAAGATATTCAGAAAAGTTGGGAGGTTTATGGGAAGTTTTCCTTCAATTTGGTTATTATTTTAGAGAAAAAACCAAGTTTTATAAGGCCTCCAAAAATTAGGCCTGAAACATTTGTAGATAAATTGGGTTTAAAAAAATTAAATAAGAGAATTAATTTCAGGGCCGACGCATTTTCACCACCATACCTTGTCGGATTTTATTTCTATGTTAATGGATTCTTTACGGGTCTGGCTAGACATAACTTCACTCTTCAAGCCACGCCAAATTCCACATTGCCTCCGATTATAAACGCCATGGAAATCTACACTCGTTTGGTTCCAACACAAACAATGACTGATCAAACTGATGGTATTTTTGTTAATTTTAAAATGTTTGCTAATTTTTAAAATGTTATTTTTGTTCATTTTTGTTGTATTTTTGCATTTTAAGTTGTTGTTAAATGCTTGTTAATTTTTAAAATGTTTGCATGGGATGAGGGGTTTATGAACCCCTTCTCAATTCATTCAAAAAAAAATAAAATAAATGCCTGTTAATTTTAAAATGTTTTTTTTATGTTTTTAGTTGAAGCAATGAATGGAATAAAGAAGGATTATGGAGTGAGAAAGAACTGGATGGGCGATCCATGCTCTCCAGTTCAGTATGCATGGGATGGATTGAAGTGTAGCTATGGTACAGATGGTACAAAAATCATAAAAATGTAAGTTTTTCCTAAAATTGAAAGGTAAATTTTATGATGCAATTTATGCTAAAATAAACTTCCAAAAATTTATATTTTTTTTTTCGAAGGATTTTGCCCGAGGTAAGTTAACCCAAATTCTTAGGCCATTCATTCAATTTTTTAATAAAGAGTTCAAATACAAAGATCAAGTGGCGATACAAGAATGTGTCTATTCTTAACTCGCACTTAAAGCTGAAAAGAACTGAAAAAAACAAACAAAAAAACAAACAAATAAAAAACAACAAGACGAAACCTTCAACCCTCATTAAGCCTATTCTCCCATAAACTAAACTCAACTTGCAAATTTATATTTTACAGAGATTTATCCAACGGTAAGCTTGGTGGTGGGATTTCCAGTTCCTTTGCTTCACTGCAATCAGTTCAGTTTTTGTAAGTTTTGATATATCAATTATCAAATGCATATTCAGCCCTCTGTTCTTTTTAACAACAATTTTCTTTTTTTACAATTTGATGATTATAACCGTTTGAATATTTTGAATTTTCATATTTTACTAAATTTAGGGATCTTTCATATAATAACTTGTTTGGAACGATACCTGATTTTCTTGGAAATATGACATCACTCCAGGTCCTGTAAGTGTTAAAATAACTTTATCATTTCCGCAACAAAAAAAAGATAAAAATATAAATGCTTAATAATACTGATGTTTTGCAGTAATTTGACTGGAAATAATTTTGTTGGACCAGTACCTGATTCCCTTCAACAGAAAATAAATTCTGGTTTACTAATACTAGTGTAAGCTACTTTTGAAAATTCAACTTGTACACAACTACGCATTTAAAAATTTATTTTAATAATGCTGTAATTAAATTATTTGAATTTTTCTGATGTTTTTTCAGAAATGATTCGAATAAAAAATCGTGCGGTGCCATCTCATGCTCAACACGAACCCTTATAATAATTATTGTAGTTCCATCTTTTGTTCTAATAATCCTTATACTAGTAATCATTTGGTTAATTTTATGTAGAAAATCATCAGGTAATATATATTATATTTATAAGTAACAATAATCCATCCACATATAATTTGACAGACCAGTTAATTTAATTTTATTTTCTTAACTTTCCAGAAGGTGGAATATTATCAGCCAACGTATCTATGCAACCACTAAGAATGGAATCTCTCCCTAGACCAAGTAACTCGGGTCCCACACAAAATATGCAAAATGTAAATTTGGATTTTGCAACTGAAAATTTGAATTTCGAGGGGAGGAAATTCAGTTACATCCAGTTGGAGAGTTTGACTAATAAATTCACAAGAGAAATTGGTAAAGGAGGATTTGGAGTTGTTTATTATGGGAAGTTAGAAAATGGGACGGAAATTGCGGTTAAAATGAGTTCTGATTCTTCTGTTCAAGGCAAAAACGAGTTTTTTGCAGAGGTAGGTTTAAAAAAATGTTCCTTTTTTTGCAATTTTTTAATGAAAAATGTAAGGATTTAATTTTTGTTATTTTTAAGGTAAATAGTTTAACAAAAGTTCATCATAAGAACTTGGTTTCTTTGATTGGTTATTGTACGGATGGGCGTCACCGGGCGCTCGTACTTGAATATATGCCAATGGGTAGTTTTAAAGATCATTTAACAGGTTAGTAGAAAAACAAATCATATATTTTGTAGGAAAATATATTTAGTTTTTTCTATAATGTAGGAAGGACCGGTATTGCTAGAGTTTTAACTTGGAGACAGAGACTCCAAATTGCATTTGAAGCTGCAAAAGGTTTGTTTTTACAAACATTTTTCATATATTTATTGTGTTTTTTCTACAAATTCATAATTTTGAGTTAATTTGGTGTTTATTATTTAGGTCTAGACTATCTACATACAGGATGCGAGATAATTCATAGAGATGTAAAATCAAGCAATATTCTTCTCGGTCCGAATTTAGAAGCCAAATTATCCGATTTTGGCCTCTGTAAATTTTGTAACCAATCAGAACAAGGCTCATTTAATTCAATAGGCATTGTTGGTACACCAGGTTATATAGATCCAGAGTAAGTATAAAATTATTCATATTTTTTCATTAATGTAAGGGTTACTCTAACATCAAAATTTTGTTAATTAATTTAATCAGGTCAAGTAAAACAATAAGGCTCACATACAAAAGTGACGTATACAGTTTTGGAGTCATTCTGCTCGAAATGCTGACAGGCGAACCTGCCACCACAAATTACAACGAAGGTTCCCATATAGCCAATCGTGTGGCGAGTCGTCTCTCAAGAGGGGATATAAATGAGATAATGGATGCAAAACTTAACGGGCAATTCAACCCGAAATCCGCTTGGAAGGTCGTTGATTTGGCCATGCGGTGTGTGGCGGTTTCGAGTTTGAATAGACCGAGAATGGATGAGATGGTTTTGTGTTTGAGAGAGTGTGTTGATTTGGAGGGTTTGGTTGAGAGTAATAATGAGAGGAGTGAGAGAAACGGTGTGGGTTCGAGTAATGTTAAGACGGTTAAATTTGCATCATAGGAGAGATGATTTTGGGAGGTTTACTTGCATTCTTGAAGAATAATGTAAGAAAAGAAACATAGAAATTTTGAAACTGATTTGGCCATTTGGGGGTGATATGATGTATATGATTTGTTTCATTAATAAATTTATTTATTTATTTTTTCATTTATGTTGAGGTAATCAGTAGGGTTTATCCTACCAGGCATAACTATTCTAATTGGAGTGCACCGATCAATGAAGTATAAATAAAACAAACTGCTATTTAAACTTTAGGGTTGTTGATGGGTTGATGGTCCAACGCGTATTAAATTCATTTTCCCGACTCATTCTTGATATTCCTATTCGTTGGACTTGTAGCAAGGATTCAGCAGTAATTTATTTATTCATCTGAATTCTGACTGATTCTGACTGTGAATCATTACAAAATTAAACTGTAAGACGAATCAATTGACCAGAGGTTTCACTAACTGTTACACTATAGGCTCTGCAGTAAAATAAAATCACCAAGAACAGTCAGTTACAAGACCACAAGAGGGTGGATGTTGGTTCTCCATCGTGAACATTTAAGACCATTTTAAGGATGTGGAGCTCCAGACAATCCCAAGAAAAAGATTACAACTATTATTGTTGCTATTGCTTCAGTTATTATCGTGGCAATGTTGGTAGGGCTTACGATTTGTATACGCAAACGAAGGCTGACAGGTGCATTTCAGCATTAGCAGTTTTAGAATTTTTACACACATTTTTGGTTTTAATATTCTTCTCATTTTATCGATCTTTATTTTCACGAAGATTCAGCTTGAGTTCAGCTCAATAACTGTCATGGCAATATTTTTCTCATTTTGGATTGCATTTACCTTCCATTTATGTAGCCATGGTAACTCATCCTGTTCAAAGACCATCTCCTACAATTCAGGATGCACAACCGGAAGTGGTATTTGGGGAAATGAATCAAACTACTAGATTCACAAAGTCACAATTGGAGAAAATTACCAAGGCTTATAATAAGCGTATAGGTGGAGGAGAATTTGGAGAAGTATTTTAGGGAGTGTTGGAAAACAATATCGAGGTTGCAATAAAGGTGCTATCAAAAACATCATCTCAGGGATACAAGGAGTTCAATAAAGAGGTAAACCCTAGAGCACTTATCCTGCTATCCATCATCCATCATCAGTAATACAAGGAATAACTTCATGAATTGTGTCGATAAATATAAAAGATCATTATATACTATCAGTAAATGGTTTTCTTCATTCTGGATTTAGGTTGAAGCTTTGTCAGCAGTTTATGTGAATATTGTGAAGTTCATTGGCTACTGCAAAGAAGAAGAATGGTTGGCACTTGTGTATGAGTACATGCCGAATAGAAGCCTTGCAGATCAGCTCCATGGTATGTGTAATAATGCACAAAGGTCTATGCTTCTTACGCTTCAATAACTAGTACAAAGAATCACATGGCTAAAATAAGTGACAAAAAATCACTTATAAGAATCATTATTTTCATTTTTCTGAAGGATCTAGCCTTTCAAGTGCCTTGAGTTGGGACAGGAAGCTCAAAATCGCACATGGAGCTGCACAAGGTTGGACAGATATTGCATTATATGTAATCGCTTATCTTTTTTTTTTTGAATAATGCAATCGCTTATCTTTTACAAGATTAGTCTTTGTTAACAAGTATCTTATAAACCTATTTTTCTTCTCATTAAGTTAAAGCTATAATACCCTTTAATTGATACACCATTTTTTGATGTGCAGGCTTGGAGTATCTACATACAGGGCGTAGAATGGTACACAGGGATGTGAAATCCGCAAACATTCTTTTGGACCAAAATTATGAAGCCAAGCTATCAGATTTTGGCATGTCCAGGATTTTTGATGAAAACACCCAGTGTTCTAAAAATCGCGCCTAGGCGGCCGCCTAGGCGCTAATCGCCCATCCACAGAGGAATTTTGGCCAAATCGGCCCAAAAAATCGGATTTGTCGTCCATAACCGTCTAATTTCCGATTTTTCCGATTAATTAGCGATTTTTCCGATTAATTTTTAATTTTACTGATTAATTCCACTGATTCCTGGCCGCTTGGGTGCCGATTTTTTCCGCCTGGCTACCGATTTTTTCGTCTAGATCCCGATTTGTACGCCTTGATCACAAATTTTCCAATTAATTCCGATTTTCCCACCTAATTCCAATAATTTTTGTCCCAAATTTCCTAAATTTCATATCTTTATTTTATATGTGCGTATATTAATGAGAAAACTTCTATTACGATCCTAAAATGCCTAGACGCCTTAGGCGCTAGTCACTGCCCTAGCGCCTGGCGACCGCCTAACGATTTCTAGAATATTGAAAACACCATAACTACAACTCTATCAACTTCAACTGTTGCTGGAACTTTCGGTTACTTGGATCCCGAGTAAATATGGAATAACCAATTGTAAAATTTTTACAATCATTCTAATGGAATTATCTTAAATTTCTTTTTTTTTGGCTAATTTACGTAGGGTCTTATCGGGCTTAACAAAAAAGCTCAGCTTTCCAAGTGACAACTATAGCTTTGGAGTTGTCCTATTGGAAATGGTGATTGGCCAACCTCCATATTCCCCCGAAAGAGGAAGACTTCACATAGTTGAATATGTGTCACGAAATCCAAACATTATAGATCTGAGGATGGGAGAGTATGATCCAAAGTGTGTCAAGATGGTAATTAGTCTAGCAATGAAATGCACACAAGAAGCCTCTAAATATCGACCAACAATGTCTCATGTTGTGCTTGAGCTGTAACAGTGCCTAGATGCCGAGACATCTCGTCAGTGGAGCACGAGCAAACATTTCAGCTCAAATACCTAACCGTATTGACGAAACCAAGTCATTTTTTAGGGACTTGACTTTCAACAATAAAGAGTTTACATGTGTGGGTGTCTTGTATTTTGTGTGTTTTGCATGTGTGTTTGTGGCTTGGATTTTATGACTGATATTGTACATAATGATTTCGGTGATCCTTTCTAAGAAACAAATATTGGATAAAGTTTTGTATGGACTTGCGATTTAACTTTTAGATTTTCTGGTGTCCTTGGGTCTTGTCAATGGAAGATGTGTCCAAAATGTCTTCATTTCGATGAAAGTTTCCAAATTGGAGATGGAATTCCAATGAAACTTTGATACAAAATCTGCATATAAATTCCTCTCCAATCCGGGAGTAAAATGCGAATGGCAAAAGGCGGCCTGGAAGCTAAAGGCGCCTCCTAAAGTAAAAAATTTCATATGGCTAGCTTGTCATAATCACTTAAATATGGCCGATAACTTGATTAAGAAAGGATGGCCTCACAATGACCGTTGCACCTTATGTGGAGCAGTCCAAGAGACAAAAGTTGGGCAATGCTCTTACACTATGTCGGTGTGGAGACCGGCACAAAGAGAAAGTAACACTCTATTAATCATCATGCACATTGATGATTTAGTTCAAACATGGCTTAAAAAGAAACGAAGATTCTCCAAGGATCGAAGAACGCCATGGGAAGCGCTTTGGGCATCGATAAATTGGAATATTTGGAAGGAGCGCAACCAAAGATTTTTCAATAATAAGCGACACGGCCGCCGCTATCCATAGCGCGCAAAGCTACCGAGGAAGCAATCATTTGGGTTAAGAACTGCTAAGCGATTCGGTCAATAGGACTAGGAAATTAGTTAGTCGATAGGACTAGGATCTGTTTTGCTGCTACTACTTTGTAAAACTTCTATTTTATTTAATTAATGAAAATGAATCGAACTTGCATCCATTCCTTCAAAAAAAAAAAAGTTTCCAAATTGTGTCCAAGCTGTCTATACTTAAATAAGATTTTATATATATATGGATTCTATATAGAGAAGGTGTGTCTTGTCAATATGAAGTGTTCTTACTCACTCTATTTATTTGGATATTCCACGAACAATGCGAATCATATGGTATAAATTGTCTTTTTTTTTTTTCCGAAAGACATATGGTATAAATTATCTTAAAGGTTTATGACGGTAAATCTGGTTTTGAGGTGTGAAGTATGTATTCAGAGTTCAGAGTCTTCAGACATACCTATTCTACATGTCTTACAAAGAGGAGCAATTTCAAAGCTTCAATTAAAGGACGTGAGAGGTGATATAATAGTCCAAATATCGATTTTGTACATTGCAAATAAATCGATCAATAATGAATAATAATAATCAGGTTATGGATGACTGATTTGATACCATTTCAATTTTCATGTACAATCTAGCCTACCAGCAACTGAGAAAACAATGTTCGTATATGCCTCCAGTAATATAAGAACCAACATTTAGTCAAGGATGTACTTACCGTTTTTGCCGCAATCCTCACATAAGCAGTTTGAGGCGTGAAGCTCTCAATTTCTATATGTTCCGAGATATTTTTCTCCTGAAAGATGACGACGTGCAGAGAAGAGAAGTGGAGAAGGCGAAGGGTTCGGTACGGAAAAAATCTTCACTGCTGGGCTGAGAGATGATCAATGTATTATGTCATGTACTGAGATTTATTTTGGGGTTAGAACAATTTAATATTACATCTTGGACTTTGACGAACTTAAGTAAAGAGATAGAACTTCTTTGGGCCCAATTCATAAGGAGCCCAATTAAAATTAATTAATCTTCGCGTAGTTTACCGGAAGGAGAGCATAATTAGGCGGACCAGTCCAGTATGCCAACTCTCTTTCAGTGTAGGCTTCTTCCTATAAATGGACTTCAAAGAACACAATTTGTCTTTTGTAGGCCATTCTCCTTCAGTTTTTTATTCTTTTGCACCATTATAAGAGAGAAATTTAGGAGGTTTATTTGCATTCTAAAAAAAACGTAGGAACGAAAACCATGATAATTTTAATAATTTTTTTTTGATGTATCTAGTGTAATTAGTTTTTTTTTTTTTTTTTTTTTTCCGAGTAAAATGAGACAAGTGTAATTAGTTTGTTGGTTTAAACAGGGGTGCGCACCTTGCCTTTTAGACAGTAAATTCAATATATGATTCATGCTTACTCGATTCGATTTATTAGATGAGATTTCAAAGACTCAATTGCATAGATGTGCTTCTATAATCGATTTAACATTTATTACGATTCAATATTATTTCTTTCAGCCCTACTTGATCGGAGGAAATGAATTACTGGATTCTACTGCTTTCAGTCCTACAAGATTTTGTACCAGCCGTACCAATTATGGCCTTCCATGTTTGGAAAAAAAAGTCAACTGTTATTATTTAGTTGTATATAGCTGTCAGGTTTGCATATAACTTGTGCATAAACCCTTATCCCTTTGGAATAAAAATAAATGGTGATCATTTCAAGCTTGAATTAAAAAAAATAATAATAAATGGTGACCACATCAGGTGTGATTATTGTTTTGTCAAAATTGATGATAATGTATTTATCTGCACATAGCGGACTTTATTTTTTTTTCGAAAGATTGCACATAGCTGACTTTATGAAAGGAATGTAATATATAACCATATAATTTTTGTTTCTTGGTCTTTTTTGAGGTTCTTTCTTTTCACTTGTTGTACTAAAAGGACCAAAATTTAATGTTTCTAGTTTTGAAGATTTTTTATTTTGATGAAATTGTTCTGAAGATTTAAAATCACAGACTTGTTTTCACATATGCTAAGGGTTCTATCATATTATATATATATATATATATATATATATATATTTAGTTATTATTATTTGTTTGTTATAAACATTATAGCAATTAGATAGAAGAGAAGACTGGAACATAAAAAGAATAGTACTTAAATAAAGTCAGCAGATCTATATCTGAAAACTGAGTCAAAGTAAGCTCTTATTAAGATAAAAAGGCTGGCATTTTTATACAGTTACAGACCTGCTTGTATGTCAAATATATGTTACGCGCAATTTCAAAAATAATTGAACATTTTTTTTGAACTGGTAGGCGATTGCCTACATTTTCATATAATTGAACATATTTTATAAATACTTTACATATAAGAATAAGACACTTTTAAATATATCAATAAATATACTTGGTACATAAATAGTATGCATAATAAATGTTTTTTAGTTTAAAATACTGATTAAAAACATGGTTGTGCTCTAAGGCGTCGTGATATCAAGTTTTCTCAATATGTATTTACAAAATTTTATATATTAGTGCAAGAAAGAATGTTTGATGGGAACTCAGTCAAAGTAAATTCACAATATATTGGTAGTAATGTAGTCTGAAGAGGTTGCATGTAATAAGATACATCGCATTTCATCTCCCTCTCCAAAGAGAGAATGCAATGGGGTTTCAGAGCAAGGAGATCATTTTCTTTATTTTGACTGTATTTGCATCAAAAGTGGCTTTCATTTTTTCCCAGCCCTCTGCTCAAGGTGTGTTTTCATTCTTTTTCCTTTTTTTTTTTGTTATAAAGAGACCTTCTCTGTTTATGCATTGCTATATTTCGGTTAAATGATAAAATCTGTTCCACCTTAAATACTATTCATATATCGGTCATGATTAATTAGTTCCACCTTATTTTGCAGGTTTTATAAGTCTGGATTGCGGGATTCCAAACAATCAAAGCTATACTGACACCACTACAAATTTAGAATACATTTCAGACTACGATTTTATCGCTGCTGGTACCAGTTACAACATCTCATCATCTTTTCTTGATCCATCCCTTTCAAATCATTTCCAAACTATCAGAAGTTTCCAAAATGGGTTACGCAATTGCTATACACTACAGCCTGCAATACGCGGCCAAAGATATCTAATTAGAGCAGGGTTCATGTATGGAAATTATGACAGACTCAATAGCAAATCAATACTATTCGATCTACATATTGGCCCAAACTTTTGGAAGACCATTGAAATCACAAATGCATCTGTGGTGTACAAAGCTGAAATTATTACGTCGACTGTAGCTGATTTTGTGTTTGTTTGCTTGATAAATGTTGGCCATGGAACTCCATTTATATCTTTGTTGGAGATGAGACCATTGAAGGAGTCGATTTATGAATTTGCTAATGCATCTCAGTCTCTTAATCTGTATACAAGAATTTATATGGGGCCGTCAATAGTACGGTTAGTTTTAGTTACCATTTCCTTTTCTTATAAGAAAATAAATAATGAAAATATAAATATGAAAAATGATAAGTCCATGACCATACTTGGCTCAATGCAACTAGAGAGATCCAACCAACATTCAGAGTTAGTAATTCAAATCATAAAAGAAAAAAACCAATTGTTAACTATATATAAACAGTTCAAACATCTGAAGTGTGAAAAACTTGTCAAAAATAATATCTATCTAACCAAATACTTAATCAGGTATCCGTCAGATCCATACGACAGGGTATGGCGCCCAGTGGATCCCGGCTCGCATTGGGATACAATCTCAACCGATAAAACGATCACAAATAACAACAATGACGAGTTTGAGGCGCCTTCAGCTGCGCTCCAATTTGCTGCCACTCCAGCAAATGGCAGCCGCCAGTTGAAATTCAATTGGGGTGATGGTAACATCTCGACTGAGTATTACTTCGTTTTCTATTTCTCCGAGCTTGTGGATCTTACCAGCACAAATGACTCTCGAATATTCTCCATCTACCATAGCACTTCCAGCGACCCATTGTATGATATGATATTGTGATGATTTGTTAGCAAATTTTCAATCCCACAGTTATAATATTTTTTTTTTTTGAAAATTAGACCTCAGGTTTAACCTGAGAGTCTGCAGTTTATATTGAATGGAATAAAATAAAGTTCATTACAAGAGTAATAAAGATTGTCAAGAGAATTGACAATTTAATAAAACAGAAAGAGGAAGAGAAGAAAAGAAAGAAAAAAAGACTAGAAAGAATAAGAGATAAACACCAAATTTAATGGAAAATATATCGTCTAAAGTAATTTTTTCCAAAGAAGAAGATCAGCATGAATTGATTCTCTGATAGATTGATGAGTTAAAACTTTATCGCTAAATGTTCTTACATATCGCTCCCACAGTTATAATATGATTTATTCCACGTCAGATAACTGAATGATGGGGAATAATATCTACAACTATGCATATGTATTGTAAATTTGTAATTCATTTATATATTCCATGAAAAAAACAAATATTATAGAAGGACCAAAATAACGGACTGAAGATTATTGGGTCTAAAATAAAACTATTTGCAGGGCGGGCCCATTTTCACCACCATATCTTGTTGGGTTTCATTACTCTGCTAATGGGTTCTTTACGGGTCTAGAATATCCCAATATCAGTATTCGAGCCACGTCAAGCTCCACCTTGCCTCCTATTATAAACGCCATAGAGATCTACAGTCGTGAAATTCCAACGCAACCCATGACGGATCTAACTGATTGTATGTAATGTATCCCTTCTTTAAACTTTGTGCATGGAGAATTCTAATATGTTATTTTGGTTTCATTTTTCAGTTGAAGCAATTGAAGGAATAAAGAAGGATCACGGAGTGAAAAAGAACTGGATGGGCGACCCTTGTTCTCCAGCTCAGTATGCATGGGATGGCTTGATGTGTAGCTTTGGTATCAATAGTACCAAGATCATAAGAGTGTAAGTTTCACACAAGTACAGACCCAATGTACTCTATTTTCTATGAGGGAAAGTAAAGTAAAAATTGATGGCATGATTCATTCTAAACTAAACTTTCTGGTTTATCTTCTACAGAGATTTGTCCTACAGTAAACTTGCAGGAGTGATTTCTAATTCCTTTGCCTCGTTGCAATCAGTTCAAGTTTTGTAAGTTTTGACATCTCAAACACATATCTAGCCATCTTAGTTTTTAGGGTTAGTTTCCTTTTTGTATAAGTTATGATTATGAAAACCATTTCCGTATTTTGATATTTTACTTAATTCAGGGATCTTTCACATAATAACTTAATTGGAACAGTACCTGAATTTCTCGGAAACATGACATCGCTCCAAGTTCTGTAAGTGTTCAAATAAATGAACTTTAATTTTGTTCCTCGTCTAAAATTTTGAAAAAAAAATCTACATTGTTTGACTGGTAAAATCTTGTAACTGCAGGAGCTTGACAGACAATTGTTTAGGTGCAATACCTGACAAACTACTTCAAAAAGCAGCTGCAGGAACATTAACACTGAGGTTCACATAACTTTCAACTTACATTTCCTTCCGGAAAATACTTTTATATTAATTTAATTTTGTAATTTTCATCTGGTAACTGTTTGTAAGTAAAATTATCAATGCGTAGGTACGAACCTCAGGCAACATCATGTGGAGCGTCAGATAATCCCAAGAAGAAGAAATCTACTGTTATAATTGTTGTTATTGCTTCAGTAATTGTTGTGGCTATGCTGCTACTTATGATTTATATTCGCAAACGAAGACCCACAGGTATATTCTTTTGCTATTTGATGAAAATTATGAAACTAAGACCAAATAGAACCTGAGCAAGGTACATCATTACCAGTCGGTATATAATAGAAGACCTAACCGCTACAATATGAAAATTAGTTGGGCAACACTTGATTTTCTTTTGCACAACTGACTAGCTATTTTCATTTTTTACAGCCACATCACAAGATGCAATGATATCGTGGGAAATAGATCAAACTATTAGATTCACAAAGTCACAATTGGAGAAAATCATCAAGACTTTTAATAAACGTATAGGCGCCGGAGGATTCGGAGAAGTATTTTATGGAAAGTTGGAAAACGATACTGAGGTTGCAATAAAAGTGCTATCGAAAACATCATCTCAAGGATACAAGGAATTCAAGAAAGAGGTAAACTTGCTAGAGCACTTATCAAAATTCAATAATGGAATGATTTCATGAAGGTGGGTCTGTCACTAAAGAAGCTACAGTTAGACAGAATTATGATGATAAGTATTGTTGATAGTTTGGAAAATGATCATTATATATTATACCCCTTTAAATGGTTTCTTCAAATTCTGGATTCACAGGTCGAAGCTTTGCCAGCAATTTATCATGGGAATATTGTGAAGTTCATTGGCTACTGCGAAGAAGGAGAATATTTGGCACTTGTTTATGAGTACATGCCAAATAGAAGCCTTGCAGATCAGCTCCATGGTATGTTTAACAGTTATTTTTCTATACTTTAGTAAATAGTACAATGAGTCATATGACTAGAGTGAGTGGCCTAAAATCACTAAAAAGAGCCATTGTTTTCATCCTTCAGAGGAATCTAGCCTTCCAAGTGTCTTGAGCTGGGAGAGGAAGCTCAAAATCGCACATGGAGCTGCACAAGGTTGGAATTTGCATATGTAGACACTTATTTATTACAAATTGAACAAATATCTTATACACATAGATTTTTTTGTAATTGATTAATTTAATTGATTGAATTCAAACTTTTGATGCACAGGGTTGGAGTATTTACACACAGGGCGTCAAATGGTACACAGGGATGTGAAATCTGCAAACATTCTGTTGGACCAAAATTTTGAAGCCAAGGTGTCCGATTTTGGCATGTCGAGGATCTTTGACGAAAATACTGTAACCATGACTCAATCAACAATTGGTGGGACATTCGGTTACTTAGATCCTGAGTAAGCACAAATTAACCAATTGTGATCTATTTTTCTACATGAAATGATATTCTAACTTTGACTCTTTTATTAATTTATGCAGGATCTTAACAGGAGCAACGAAAAAATTGAGCTTTCCGAGCGATGTCTATAGTTTTGGTGTCGTTTTATTGGAAATTGTGACAGGGCAACCTCCATTTTCCCAAGAAAGAGGCAGTCTTCACATAGTCGATTATGTGTCTCAAAACCCAACAATCTTTGATCCGAAGATGGGAGAGTATGATCCTGAATCTGTAAGGAAGGTAATTAATCTCGCAATGCAATGCACAAAAAGAACATCTAAAGATCGACCAACAATGTCTCATGTTGTGCTTGAGCTGCAACAATGCTTGGATATGGGGACGTCTCATCAGTGGAGCATGAGCCAATATAGTGGAGCCAGTAGCACCATAAGCAAAACCATTCCATTTTAAATTTTGATGTTTCAAAAACATCATTTCGATCACCGTTTAAAGTGTTGGTGTTTGTGTGTGCTTATTCCAGACAGTGTGTTTTGGATTGTACAGTGGTTTGTGTAAAGTATTTTTTTTTTTTTTTTTTTTTTGAAAATCAGGATCCAGGTCAAGCCTGGATGTTCCTGATCATGTGTTTTGGATTGTACAATGATTTGTGTAAAGTATGTTTTCATGATTAATATTTGCAAATCTCTTATGATGAGAATGATTTATACACCATTGCATTTTTTTGGTGTGTGTATGTATGTGAATACAATGCTTTCAAATCTCTTTTAAAGGTGTATTAGGTTGTTTATATAATGTAATACTTTGAATATGCGGGGTGGATTCAGCATTGTGTTTGCACAAACAACAACAATTAGGTCTTCCTCTTAATGGTAATGCGATCAATGATCATTTCTAGCTAATGCTTCAACTTTATATTATACAGGGGTTTTTTCCTCAATCTGGAAGTGGTACCCATACCAGTTATGCAAAGCACACTGACACCCAATTTAGGGTTCTTCCTCTTAATGGTAATGCGATCAATGATCATTTCGGTGATGAGAAAAGGCAACTAGATTTTTAATTCCATAGCCTACGGGTTTGATTAAAAAAATCATAGAAAGCTTCTTCAAGGTTAGAACAAGTCATGACTTACGGCTGTATATATATGCAATCAGAATAAATATGTTGATTGCAACCCTATAGAATATTTTATTTCTTTGATGCCATTTAGGGTTAAGGCTGTGTCTGGAGTCAACTCATCAGTTTAATCATATCAATTATCATCACGAGTTTAGGAAATATTACAATGATGCACGTCTATGAGGCGAGAGTTGGTTTTCGCAAATTGCACTTCAAAATGCAAATATTACATCTGTTCCCTGTGTGACATGCTGACGAGTTCATAGTATAATTCAATAACCCAAGCTGTTATGAAATTATAAAATGAATAAAAATATCAAACCATCTGTTTATTTTAAGAGAAAAGCCCCCCCTATATGCATAAAATGTATTATTAGTTGTTGGATTAAGAGAAAAATCATCTTTTGTACATCTTGGTAAGATCTTTTCTTTTGATTAAGGAAAACTTTGATTAATATATTTGCACAATAGGTGCAATAGACTACCGGAATTAAAAATTAAGAGCTGTCGACTACTGCCAAAGTCTAATAAAAAATATAACAACATTTCAAGAGCAAGAAATTCTTCAGCCAGTTGGTTTCCGTGACCTAGTCCTTATGATTCTTTTTTCTTCAAGTTCTGATTAGAGGGAAAGGCATGGGAGCATTATCAGTTGATCACAAGATTAAATAATGAAGTTTTCAAACTAAACCCTACTACTTTCTGAAATGACCTTCCAGATCCATTTCATTTTGCAAGATAATGTCCAATCTAATTTGATGCGGACTTTGCGATCAATAATTGTAGTGACGTGATATGAACATTGGGCACTGGGTTCCAAATCCAATACAAGCGCTTAAACTTTGGCAATATAATGTTTGGTGATGGTATAAATTGACATCCTAATGATAGCGGGCTTTGAAAATCCCGTATCCAAACTGGTCTTTGGAAGTTTTTTTCTCAGACCGGGTTAGGCCAAATTATCAAAATTTATAATGAGTTATAATTGCCGCAATTTAATTCAAAAAAATAATGAGTTATAATGGACATTTCGAAAATTAAAGGGATTAAGTTTAGAAAATTTCCTATAAAATACAAAACAATCATACATCCACATCCCATTATGTGGGAATCGTCAACACACAGATTATGTCTATGGTATATAAATAAACTAGTATAAAACTCTAAATGGACAAGACATATCAAAAATCCCATGACCGACCTTGATGAGAGTATGTTTTATGTTATTCTTCGGAATTCAATGAGATTGTAGTTCCACTGAGCAATGAGTAGATATTTCATTTATTTATATAAATTAAGTGATATAATTTTTTTTTTGACGGAAAGAGCACAAGATGCGACTCGTTCATTTCATTAAAAATAAGTAGTGATACAGGTCCTCTCCATGAAGGAGATGAATTACTCTTTACAATTGCAACAGAGATCTAGACCTATCATCCAACGCGAGGTGTGAGAATCCATCGCTGGCTGTTGCCTAGCAGTGATGCATCCATAACGCTGAGTCTTCAAGAGCGAGCGTTGCCATTGCGAGTGGTGGCCCCCGCCTATCGTTGAAGATTCTCTGGTTTCTCTCTTTCTAGATGTGCCAGTTAACCGCTGCCCAGATCGATTCCCATTTCGTCCTCCTTTCCTTCCCTAAACTTTTCCTGGACGCAAGCCAGTTTTGTACGAAGCTTCGTTGAAGAGGGAACGTGAAAGACATACTCTGGTTACATAGTGCTAGTCTCCACGTTGAGATGGTGTATGAACAGGACGTAAGAAGGTGTTCCTTTGTTTCAAAAGTTGCGCCACATAGGCTGCAAGTGTCATTGTGCGGCCATCCTTTCCGATGCAATAGGTCTGCCGTGTTAATCCGACCATGCCCAGCAATCCATATGAAAATTTTTACCTTTGGCGGGGCTTTGATCCTTGTGAGGGTCGTAACCCATGGATTCATCATTCCTGGATGAATGAGGAAGTTATAAGCCGATTTTGAAGTGTATTTTCCGTCGTTTGTCCACTTCCATGTGGCGGGATTGGTCACACTCGATGTGTGATGAGGCAGCAATGGTTTTAGATCCTTGAGAAAGTATGATGCTGTTTGAGAGTTCATTTCTGAGATGTGTGATGCGCTAGTGATTCCATAGAGCCTCCTAGCCAAAGATGCCCATAGGTCTTGCGGTTCCGCTTGGATTTTCCACAGCCATCTCATCAGCATTGCATCATTTTGAGTTGCAAGGTTTGATGGTGTTATGCCCTAGCTCAAAGTGTTTGTGACCTAGATAATGGATTGTAATAACAAACATAATATTAATTCTAAGATATTTCATATAATATGTGCGTATAGGTTATTTTAATATAATTAAAATAGACCATGAATATGCAATTCAACTTTATGTCATCAAAGTGTGTGACTTTGATAGTAAAACTATAAAGTGTTATGAATGCTATTCTAAATCGTCCCTGATCATTTATAGGATATTTGTGGAGACAAATATACTTGCGGATATAAATAAATATATATATTTATATACAAGCTATAAATGCACACCAGTATATTAGTTGACTGATGATTATGTTTTACTGATCATGGATAAATAGTTATCAAGTCATTAATATAGGTATATGTTAGAGACCATATACTGGACTGACCCGCCATAAGAATGCTACATGTTTTACGTCATTAGCGATTCTTGTAACATAAAGTATTTATAGTCCTTTGACCTGAGATTGTCTCGGTTTCCAACATGAGTAATTTTATACTTTAATATAATCTAACACTGCCTTTAACCGGGTGGTCATAATGGTTATGATTGGGTATATAATGAATCATGTAGAGGGATGAGTGCAATCAAGATGGGATTTGTTCCTCTCATAAATGAGAGAGATATCTTTAGGCCTCTTGATGAATTGAACTGAAGAAATGTATGGCCATACTCAAATGAATTAATAAGAGTTATTAATGTCATTTGTTATTGTTCAGTTTAATTAGGGATCAAGAAATATTAATTCAATTAATATAAGGATGACGTATTAAATGCCTTATGATCGATATAGATATCGTGTGACAAAGGGACTAAATGCGTGATTGTTGATTAGGTAAATCGGATCACCGATATTCACTTAAATTTGGTAGTCATGATGGCTTGCTAGAGTCCGCTCATGATTTATAGACGGTCAAGTTTATTACCAACATTAAGTGAACCTATAGGGTCACACACAAAAAACAAACTGAAACGGGCGCAGAAAATCCTAGCGACTTATATGATGAGTTGCATAGGAATGTCACAAAAGATATTGTCATCTTATGTGATAAGATGTGATATATATGTATATAAAGACTATGAGCACACAAGATCATGTAATCTAGAAGAGTCTAGATGATGATATGTGGATAATGATGAGTGATGTCATACACATCTTTTAGTGTGAATAGACATGACTCTTCACCTCTATATAAGGACATAGAGGGCTCCAAATTCATTGTACCAAATGATTCTCTCTCTCATTATTTCTCATTCTCTTTTGTGAGACAAAAAGAGAGAAAATATCCTTTCTCATTTGTGTGACAAAATTACTAAAGGGTGCTTTCCTTTTATATGACAAAATGAAAGGGTGCAATTATTTGAGAGAATTATACATCTTTTGTGAGACAAAATAAGAAGAAGAAAAAGAGTTTTCTTGTGCAAGAGAAGAACAAGCTACTAGCATATATATTGTTCTTCTTCCCGTTTTAAGAAGTTTGTTCGTGTGGATACCGGTAGAGGCGTTCGTACTTTCGGCGCTTGTGATCTATTCGGCCTAAGAAGATGAGAACGGTTTGTTGAGAGTTTCGGTGAAGACTGATTGTGTGTGCGGTAGATGGCTTCCGCATGATCCGACCTAGACGGACTAGACGGACGGAAAATCGGTTAGGACGGTAACCGGTTTAGAGGCGCTTGGACAACACGCATGATTTGAGCGTCACGGATTAAGCGTAATCCGAAAGGTATCTTTAAGATTTATTTCTTTGATTTAACCGATACGCACGGATCCTCGGATTGGTTTTGGACGAAATTTTTGTTTTTCCGCTGCGTTATGCACGTCCGAGACCCAACAAGGTTTAGTACCCCTTGCCCACCATGTTCTCTAGATAGTGTGACCTTCTTCCAGCTAATTTTGCATTTACCTGGTCCACACTTTTCTTCTCCTTGCCAAAGAAATACTCTCATTAGTCTTTCGATTTGTTGTACAACCCATTTCGGTAATTGAATTGATTGCATGAGATATATTGGCAAGGCACTGAGGGTTGCCTTGATCAGCTGGATTCGTCCAGCTAGAGATAGGAATCTACCCTTTCAAGCCGCAATTTTTGTTTGGACTTTCTTAATGATTGGGAGGCATGAAGATTTGTTAGGCTTCCTGATAGAGAGTGGGAGGCCTAAGTAAATGATCGGCAAGGTCATTTTTTCACATCTCAGAATATTTGCAATCGTGGGGACACATCTGTCCGGAATGGCAATGGGATAGAAGGAACTTTTTTCCCAATTGATTTCTAGCCCTGTAATCTCTGTGAAAATATCAAGTGCATATGAGAGAAGCTTCAAGTTCTCTACATGTGCCTCTATAAATATGACATTATCGTCGGCATACTGTATTACTTGCGGTCTATAGAGGAGATGGAGCGGAAAAGGTGGCTAATCCTTTTTATGATATATTGAATGACATTGATGACTAAGTTGAAGATCATTGGGGACAGCGGGTCACCTTGCCTTACTCCCCTTTGATGGAAAAAGAACGGCGAGTTCATGCCATTGGTTTTAATGGACGAGCTTGAAGACTCCAGAAGTCTTTCCATCCAAGCCAGCCATCTATCCAGAAAGCCTCGTGCTTCAAGTAGCTTTAGGACTGATTGCCATGATATATTATCAAAAGCTTTGGCAAAATTAATCTTCAGCATGATGGAAGGAATTTTCTTACAATGGAAAAAGTTGAGCAACTCTCTCATGACTACAAATATTTCTGCTATTGACCTATTTTTAATGAACGCGGATTGGTTTTTGTGAATTAGGTCAGGTAGGAAAGTTTGAAGTCTTTGAGCTAAAGGTTTGGATATGATTTTGATGGGAGTGTCAATCACACTAATAGGTCTAAAGTCTTTTATCCTTGATGGATTTTCAACTTTAGGCACTAGCGATATAGATGCCCTGTTGATCTTCCATAGATCAAGTTTATTAAGATAGAAATCATTTATCATGGCCATTACATCCATGTGAATAGTTGACCAAAATTTTTGAATATATTCCGTTGGGACACCGTTCGGTCCCGAGGCCTTGCCTCTTTGAAGTTGGAATATTATGTTCTTAATTTCATCTTCCTCAAATGGGTGCACTAGAGAGGATAGGTCTATTGTAGGCTCATCCGCTATGAGTATGCGCATGTCTACATCAGCTATAATTGGGTTGGTCTTTCCCAGGGTGTCTTTGTAGAAGTTAAGGAATGCATCTCCTATTTTCCTTGTGTCTATCACCTCTTGTCCATTAACCACAATTTTATGGATGTAATTACCATTTCTTCTTGCCGTTGCAACTGCATGGAAGTAGCTCGTGTTTTTGTCACCGAGCTTTAGCCATGTGTGACGACTGTTGCTGCCATTTTGACTCTAGGCGGTTTGCAAGGTCATATACTCGCTCTTTAAGGTCCACTCTAAGTTGCCTTTCATTCGTGGTAAGCGTTCGTTTTTCTTCAACTGTATCGAGTAATTGAATGAAAGATTTTGATTTCTGAAGAAAAGAATTGTCATTCTTAAATCTTTGAGACGCCCAACTGTTGAGTCCTCTTCTAACAGCCCCCATTTTGGATACAAAGTTTTTAGAGGGATTGAGGTAGCTCGGTGCATTGTTCCAAGTTTGCACAAAAATATTTTCTGCTTTTTCCATTTGAAGCCAACTCCTTTCCAGCTTGAGATGTCTTTTGAAATGTGCGGCCGGCCTTTTGAACATTATTCTTAACGGAGCGTGGTCACTTGTGACCATTGGTAGATCCTCCAGGGAGGGAATGATGTTATTCGCTATTAAGTGATGAGAGTAAAAAACTCTATCAAGTTTGGAGAGAGTAGGGTTTGGTCGTGCATTTGACCATGTGAACCTCCTACTCGTAAGTTCAATCTCATTTAGCCTTAAAGCATTGATTTTCTAATTGAAGCGAGCAATTGATCGGAGTGAGTGGCTTCTTCCCGTTGTGTCCTTTATGTCCCTAATTTGGTTAAAATCCCCCACAGGGATCCAGGGGAGATCTTGCGAGTTTATGGATAATAATTCATTCAGAAAGTTCATTTTGGCAGCCTCGTCCGTAGGGCCATATATGTTTGAGAGAAGGAATACGAAACCTGAGTTGGTTGTTAGCTTAACCGTAATTGAGAAGTCAAGATAATGGGAGGAGATTAGTATGAACTTGGAGTTCCAAGCTATAAGCATTCCTCCCTTGGAACCATTTGCACTTTTGAATTCAACATTATTGAAGCCTTAGGGACATACTCTTTTCATGTCAAAATAATTGGGCATTTCCCACTTAGTTTCTTGTAGGCATAAAATGTTACATCTTGAGTCCCTAATGGACTGTTGAACAATCCTACACTTCTTTATATTCCCAAGCCCACGAACATTCCAAGATACAAGAGATAGAGAATTAAAAAGACTAGTTTGTGACATAGATAATTAGAAATTAATTAACTTAACAACACAACAAACACGGCCAAATGCCCTTAGAAAATTTCATCCTCATCCTCATAGTCCACTTGGATTAGACCCTCAAAGTCAAATTTGCCCCTGAAATCCTCATTAGCCTCTGCGGATTTAAAAGCACACACATTAGTACGAATCTCTTGCAAAGAATCAGTCTGTTGATTTATTTGGAAGGAACAGGAGCCAATAATCACTTTCTTCTGTTTCTTTATAATTTTAGCCTTAGACTTATGAGGCGTAGCTCTAAGAGATTGTAGAGCAGTTTTAACCTGATGGGTTTTGGCTACTAAGTCATTAGGCTTATCAGAAAGGTTACCCGATCCTGTGGGCTGGATTAATACAGGCCCTGTGACACTTGTGTTTTGTTTTGTAACTTGGGCCGAACATTCCCCTTGGGCTTTTACAGATTGTCTTATTTTAACCCCACATGAAATTCTAACTGTATTGTAATTTTCTAGGTCCATTGGCTTTGGATCCTGTGTTTCTAGATCCAACCCATCCACTATACCTGCCTCTTTGATTGCCTTGGTCAAATTTTTCGTAGTACTTGGTTTTGGCTTATTCCTAACACGACTTTTGATTGGGCCAAGCTATGAGCCATCAAAAAATGTGACCTGTTTAGAGATTCGTTTGGATCTCCTTAAGCCAAAATTAGCAAGTTTTACACTTTTAGGCATGCCAATGTACGGTGACTGTTTTACTCTTTTAAACATGGAAAAAAGATGAGAGAGAAGAGGAACGTGTACCATGGACCAGGTATTTTTGTGCTACAGGGCCTGAAGTGCCAGGCTGAATTTTGTCTTTTCCTTTTTCCGCTCTAGAAAACCTCATCCTGACAGTCCCTCCCCTCTACTGCTTCATCTCCTTGTTTCCATTTTCATGCATCTGTTCTGTTTGCCTCGCATGCTCCTGTTGAGAGGTAGTGGACCTCGAGTTCTGTGGCACGGGTGATCCACGTGGAAGGATGTACAGTCTCCCCTGTTCCCACTGACTTGGCAGGCTTTGTTTTGAACCATCGTTTGACTCCTCGTGATTCGTACCCTGGAGTAAGGGTTGAGATTGGCTCCGGCTGCCCTCCTGTCCATCGGAGTTCTGCTGCTCGGCGGCCATGGCTGATCCTACTGAATCCGCACCATCCCCTGTTTTCTATTTTTTGTTGAGTGAGTTGAGGGCGGAGAAAACGAGTGGGGCGAGGAGATCCTTGGTGTGGGAGGGGTCGGCCTGGTTCCATAGTTTAAGAAGGTTGGATTGGAGGTTGGATTCATCCAGAGTGGATTTTTGGTGCATTTTCATAGTTTTCTCGTACTGTTCAATTCTCCTTTCCTGTTCGAGTATGGTTCTTGTTTTGTTCCTCTGTTCTCGCTCCCGTCTGTCGAAGGAGCCTTCACTACTGTCAGGTGTATGTTCCGGCAATCGATTGAAAAATTCCTTCTCTATTTGGTTGACCCTTTTGGTCTAGGACGGCCTGGAAGTATTCCCCCGGTGGCTCAGTGTCGTCGGGCACCGGATAAATGGTTTTTTCGTTACTCACCCTAAGAACTTTGAGTTCCACCTCCTTGGCAAGTCCAGCAAGGTGAAGGGTGAATGATTCTTCTGGAGTGAGGGAGAGATTCGTGGTGGCCATTACCACTCGAAGTTTCTCCATTGATTGGAGTTTGGAGAGTGGACCATGGTCAGTGACCACTCCGAAGGTGGTGAACATTGCTTCAATGTCCTGCTCCCTCCAGTTAAGATTGGGTAGGTTGATCAAATCGACCCACACCTTGTGGTTGAACGTGACTACCCTCCCATTGATCGCCGGAGACCAAGCATAAGTGACAAAAGCCGCTCGCTTTAGCGGTGCAGTATGGTTATCAATGAAATCTTGCCGATCGACATTGATCGGAAGTTTGAGAAGATATTTATTCTTCCCCCAGTACATTAGTTCAAACGGCAAACTCCATTCCATTAATTTGTGAACAATAATTTTGAGAGTGGAGAGTTCATGAGTGGGTACCAATTTTGCATCAATGACAACCACTTATTTGAGCGCCTCCAGTTCCTCATGGTGTTGGGCGGAGAAGGGGAGGAACACATTGACGGTCCGGGCCTGTTGGGCGGCATGGCGTCGGCTCCGAGGATGCCTCGTGGAGCTAGTGGGCTGTCGTGACTCGGCGGTTGTGGGTATGCCCTGTAGACATGACCGGCCTCCTTGCAGTTGATGCAGACATGTGGTCGGCGGCAAACCTCCGTCGGGTGGCCGGGGTCCAGGTACCGGAGGCAAAGTCCTCTCCAAGACGGGTGGTTGGGGTGTTGGGGGGGAAGCAGAGGGGGGGCCTCTGCCCTGGAGGGGGGTGTTTGTGGTGGGGGGGGGGGAGGGCGTTTACAGACACCGGAGGGGCCCTCCATCTGCTCCGGAAGCTTACGATCCCAGGCACATGGCTGGTTTCTTACAGTGGTTTGGGTTTGAGGTTGCGCTCTTTGATTTTCTACTCGAGCTAGTTGGGTGGTGGGGATTGTTGTGTGGAGAGTGTGTGTGTTGGGGTTTGGGCGACGGTCATTGTTGTTTGGACGAGTGGGACCGGTCGGCCGGTACCCACCATTTCTGCCTTGGTATGGCCTTCTGCCATTGAAGTTGCGAGCTCGTTGTGGTTACATAACGTAGGGGGGGTATGGTTTGTGAGGGAGAAGAGAATGGGTTCTTCTGTATGGATGCTTTTTAAAGGGAGTGAAGGACTCACAGAACGGGGTTTGTGAAGGGGGATTTTTGTTTTACCACCTTCTTCCATCCATTGCCTTCTTCAATCACTCTCAAGCGAACCATTTTCTCAACTAAATTTTTTACCTAGTTTTATCTAGCATTCATCTCTGTGACAACTAAAAGAGAGAAACTATTCTTAATCTCTCTCTCTCAAGTGACATAATTATTACCGTCATAATTTGACTTCAATATTTTAAGTTGATGACTGAATGTGAATAATTATATTAAGCTAGTAGGACAATTTCGTGTGGTTTGATATTCTTAATTATCCTAAACAATTATATGCTATGCTACACGTGCACTTCAAAAAATCAGCCCACGTTTCTTATGTACTTCCCACCATCCAAACACAATCTAAGAGTATGTAACAAAGAGATGAAATATTGATTTTAACTTTAATTTTTGATGGAAAGTAGTAGGCTCTAAATCCTACTTCCAATATATTAATTTAATTCTTTCTTCCACTATCTTCCTTTCCATCTAACTAATCCCTCCATTCCAAATAAGAAATTATTAATTTCTTTTTCTTCCACTATTTTTTTTATCTTACCGAACACCATTGGAATGCACTCTTTTATTATGCACTTGTTGCTAAACAACTACTTAAATAATGATTAATAATTTACCAAATGAATTAATATTTTCAACATAATATCCATTTAAAAATCTGAGATTAATTTGTTAATTTCCATGTTCTACGATGTTTTGCAGTTAACGCTATTTATGCAATCAAGACAAAATATCGTGTGCAAAGAAATTGGATCGGTGATCCTTGTTCCCCAAAGAGTTACTCTTGGGATGGAGTGGCATGTAACTATGCTGAAGATAGGGCGACAACCATTTCTTTGTAAGTGCTTGGAATTTTCTTTTGTGTCCTATATTTCTTTCATTGAGAATCTAATTTTAAAATAAATTTGTCCTTTCAGAAACCTTTCATCAAGTGGGTTGAGTAACATCTCAGACTCCTTTTCTAGGCTTGCATCACTTCAAAAATTGTAAGTCTGATCTTTATTTCAAGTGTTCTCTTTTGCAAATATATGTTTCCAAGGAGTTTCTATCATGAGGTGCAATACTGAGGAGTTTTCTAAACTACGGATTGATGTAGTTTCCATTCTTTTGAATATGTAGATTAATATAGTTTCTGAACATCTTTCAACATGCAGATTTATGTAGTTTCCAAATCATTGATAGATTTCTAACACAATCTATAATGAATAGTATTTAGAAAACTGTGAAATAATATATTAATAACTCAAGACTGAAAAAATGTCAGATATGTCATAATAAATAGGGTGAGGCTTAAAATTAATCACATACATTTTAGTTACATTTGTTTCTTCAGGGACTTGTCTTATAATAACCTCAGTGGAAATGTGCCGGACTTTCTAGCAGACATGTCTTCCCTTATAGTATTGTAAGAGCTCAAACATCGCTAGCCAATAACGTCAAATAAGAGCTAATTATGATTAATTGTACCTATACATCTCTGTCTACAGGGACTTGACATTCAATTGCTTCAACAAAATTCCTAAGGCATTGAGCAAAAAGCAACTGAAGGAAAACTAGCACCGAGGTCCACAAAGACATTTTAGTTTTGGTTATGTTGTTCTATATAACCTACATATAGTAATTGTTTTAAAGTGGAATGTTTTAATGTTTGCTAGATTCAACCCCCAGAAAGAAGGATGTGTAATTCCAGATAATCCCAAGAAATAGAATACAATTATTATTTTTATTATTGCTGTTACTTCAGTTATAATTACTGCAGTAAATTGTCAATTCTCTTGGCAATTTTTATTATTCTTGTAATGAACTTTATTTTATTCCATTCAATATAAACTGCAGATTCTCAGGTTAAACCTGAGGTCTAATTTTCAAAAAAAAAAAAGTTATAATTACTGCAGTAATGCTAGTAGGGATCATCATTTGTGTACGCAAACAAAAGTTATCAGGTACTATTTGGCATTACCAAGTTCATCATTTACAGCTTAGCATTAAAATACCTTCTCATTTTTTTCCTTATTTACTCTCTCGAATACCTAGAACAGTGGAAGGTATGACTCGATCAGGACACAAAAAATATGCATTTTGTAACACTGGCTGAAGGCTGACTATACAATATCAGGATCTGTCATGGTGATACCGGTTCAATTTATATAACTAAATGATTTTGCCTTTCATTTTTATGTAGTCATGGTAACACATAGACCACCTCGTGCAACTCAAGGTGCACGTGTATTAGTATTGGGCGGAATAAATCAACTTACTAGATTCTCAAAATCTCAATTGGATAAAATTATCAAGACTTCTGATAAGCGCATAGGCGAGGGAGGATTTGGGGAAGTATTTTATGGAAAGCTGGAAAACAATACTGAGGTTGCAATAAAGGTGCTATCAGATGCATCTTCTCAAGGATACAAGGAGTTCAAGAAAGAGGCAATCCTTTAAATAATTAAGTAAAGAAAGAAAGAAAGAAAGAAAGAAAGAAAGGTAATCCTAGGCAATGTAATGTAGATAACAAATTTGACACTTAAGAGGGTTTACATATTTAAGGAATAACACACCATGCCCACTACTAGAAAGTAGAAAGATCACAATGTCATGTGTACGACCAATAAAACTAGGAATATCACATGATAGCCCTAAAAACCGCCAAAAAATGTATATATTGTCTCTTCTGATTTATTTGATACTATGCATAGGTAAAAAGATGAAACAAATGCCTAATTAAAACAATAACTTATTGTGAGGCAAATTTAGGCATGTTTTGCCTGAAAGCTAACAGATTAGTTCTAGGATAAAGTTGGTTTATCCAAATTACATAATATTGAATTTTTCCCCGTGCCCAAAAGAATCAATTGTTTGGATGAATTATTGTGATAAGTATCATCAACTTTGGAGATTCAAATAACTCGTACTACTGAATGGTTTATTGGATTTCTGAATTCAGGTTGAAGCCTTGTCATCTGTCTATCATGCTAATATTGTGAGCTTCATTGGCTACTGTGATCAGAAAGAATATTTGGCACTTGTCTATGAGTTCATGCCCAATGGAAGCCTTGAAGATCATCTCAATGGTATGTATAAACATGTGAATCAGTAATTTGTACTGATTGATAATTCACTATGTTTTCCAAATATGACTTAAATAATCGACCCAAAAATTATTTTAATCAATGAATTAGCTCATGAAGGATTGCGTTTCTTCTTTTAGCGGGATCCAGTGTTCCAAGTACCCTAAGCTGGCCGGTAAAGCTCAATATTGCACATGGAGCTGCACAAGGTTAGACATTATATATGTATTCACTTATGTTTACTAATGTTGCTATTGATTATGGAACTTCTTTCATACATAGATAATGTTGGCGCCTTTGCTCAATCTTTAAACCTTATGCAATTTTCCGATGTATAGGCTTGGAGTATCTACACACTGGGTGCAACATGGTAAACAGGGATGTCAAGTCTGCAAACATTCTTCTCGACAAAAAATTTGAACCAAAGGTGTCCGATTTTGGCATGTCTAGAATTTTCAACGAAAATACCATTACGATGACTCAATCAGCTGTTTGTGGGACATTTGGTTATTTGGATCCAGAGTAAAATATCAATCAACCAATTGTTATATTCCGACAATCACTCCCACGAATTAAAACAAAACATTATTTTCCTTTCGTTTCTTTTGGGTCATTTATGCAGGATCTTAACAGGATTTACGACAAAACTGGGATTTCCGAGTGATGTATACAGCTTCGGAGTTGTTTTATTGGAAATTGTGACAGGCCAACCTCCATATTCCCTAGAAAGAGGCAGTGTTCACATTGTTGATTATGTGTCTCAAAACCAAGATGATTATATGTCTCAAAACCCCAGAATAATCAATTCGAAAATGGGAGAATATGATCTAGAATCAATGAGGATGCTAATTAGTCTCGCAATTAAATGCACACAAAGAGCCTCCAAAGATCGACCCACAATGTCTCATGTTGTGATAGAGCTACAACAATGTATGGATTTGGGGACGTTGGAACACGAGCCAGTTTACTGGTGTTAGTAACACCACGAGCAATACAATTTCATCGCAAATGTTTAGCAATAGTGAAGAGAGCAATTTGTTTTCATCATTATGATCACTTTGACAAATGACCCCAATGAAATAGATACAATAGATTCGGAGTTCCAGGATCATTGGCAGCAAGCAATGAGAGTTGGAATTTGAATCTTTTGTATTTAATATATACAACAATTTGATCACTTTTTTCTTGTGTGAAGAGTGGACTCTTTTGTGCGTGTGTGTGTGCGCATGCGCGCAAGAGTGTCTGTGCTTGTGTGATTTTGATTGAATAATGACATGTGTGAAGCATGCCAATAAATCTTATATTTTGTAAACAAATGATTCATGGAGGAATTGATTTTTAGTGTGTATATATGAAAAAAAAAACAAGGCCAATGATTTTTGTAAAATTAACATATTAATACTAACATACATTGAGCAGAAAACACTCTTTTTTTTAATTTATTTTTTTTATTTTATAAAGATAACTCATATGTCCCTCATCTATAAAAAAACTTAAGAAACATGAAGTCCCGTGGAAAACTAATTTCATTTTGAAGGTCGGAAGGCGAAAGCCTATCAACAATTTCATTAAAACCAAATAAAGAGGTCATGGGAGACCGATTCGGTACCATTCATTTTTCTGGTGCAATCTAATCCCTACCTGGACAAACAATCTAAAATGAAATTTATCCAACGAAGCTTGTGTAACTGATATTAAGCTTGGGCAAAAGCTTGGAAGATTAGGTGATTGACGATCAATTTCTATAAAACATGAGAGATTTTTCACCTCAAAGCTCACAACAAAAACCCTACTCACCACCTGGAAGGCAAGACGGTCACAGAGAGGAAGCCAGAAAGGTGCAGGAAAATTCCATAGCACGAAGCGACGCAAGGTCCAGAAAAGGACTATTATAGGTTTGTGGACTGAGATATTATTTGGGCTAAGATAGTTAATTCATTTTTGGGCTGACATAACTGCAGAGTGTGTAGACGGATAAGTCAAAAGGCCCAATTAATTACTTAGTCTCACCTTCAATGAGTTAAAAGCCCAATAAATATTTGTTTCGAGGCAACTGAACTGGTAAACAGATGGTAGATTGTCAACTGTCGGATTCCAACAATTCCAAAAATAAATAATTTAGAAAATTGACATTCAGAGATTTCAGTTGGAGATGCAAGTGTATTATTCTAGACCCCCTAGTGAAAAGACATGAAAAAAAAAGATTAAACCTCGCCTTTTATACCGACAATTCTTCTCACATCCTTCATTTGTAAAACCCTGTGTAACAAGTTTTTTTAAGCTCCGGGAGGCGAAAATGTCTCTCTGAAATTCTATTAAATAACTAAAAAGCCAAAGAAATGAGTCCAGAATATTTACAAACCATATTGCCAATAAGAATAAAATAGAATAACAGAAAAAGGAAGAAAAGGCACAGTTGAGACGTTTTATGTCATCTTTTATTCAGAGTTATTAGAAGAACTCTTTCCAGTTGATCGTCTGTCGCTTTATTTGAGTTCTTTTGTTTGAATTTGATTTTTGTTTGTATTCTAAAGAGCACCTAAAACCCAGCTGGGGATGGAAATATTCATGCAGACCAATTCTGCTAAAATGGAGACATCCAGCATTAAGAACTGGTAATTAACATTAACATGTCTTTTCTAACTACCTTGGTTTACATTTTCTTCTCATGAAGTTGACATGGTGCTATGTCGCAAGAAACCGGGTGTGTCAACTTGAGTGCGGATAAGAAAAAATATAAAAGAAAAAACAAGAATTTGAATTTATCAAAAAGAAAGAATTTGACATTACTTTTCCTTTTAGAAAAATAAAAGATAAGGAGATCTAATAAGGAACCGTGAAGGTCTTTGTCTGACTGTCATCAGTGCTTCATTTTTTTTCTTGAGAAAACTCAATATGGCATTACTTCAATTCCTCAAACCCATCAAAGAACTAATCAAAGGATTTTCTTATTATCAAAATGGAAAGGACACAATTGTCAAAATTGAAGTTAAAATGCAAACCCAATTACAAAATTGATAATGGTGGAATAGTGTTCTTTCAACAAGTTGGTGTAGTTTTTTTAAACCCTACACACAAGTCATATATTATATATTAATATTCAATATATAGAAAAATTACAACAATTAGTCTTAGATAAAGACAAAATAGCTAAAAGAAGATGACAAAAAGAAAAAGAAAAAATTAATAGTTCTTATACAAACTTCCTCCAGAAATCAGGGTATCCAAATTGTGATTGCCATTTGCTTTAGCATAAGTCAATTGAGGAATGCCACAAGAGGCGGGTTCAACGAACTTTCCGATAATGTCAAGATGGTTCCTTCTTGTTGTATTCAGTCAAGTTGCTCAATTCAACTGCCAATCTCCAGAAGGTATGCGGCTTCTCGATTTCTTTCTTCATGAAAACAGTTAATTAATTCGGCACGAGTGACATGATATGCTGTGCATCTGTGTCAGGATAGAAAGGATTGAGAAAGAGGTGAGAGATTATCACTATAGAAATGTAATTGTTTGTAATAAAGAATATATGAAATGGCCAGACGTATGTTGCCATGAGTAGGTTAATTCTTTTCCACACAGATTTCCATATGATCCATCAAAACATATGCCAAAAAATCAATTAGATTGAGTGAATTTAAACATAATAATCCATTATACGTCACATGATATATTTTTTTTAATGCATAATCAATTCGATAACGCGTGCTAAGTTGTATAATAATATAAAAATTTCTCAACTCTAGTTCAGTTAATCTTTTATCTTTCGAATTTGAAATTGATGGAAACCATTCCAACCTAGTGCTGTGATGGGCTCTTAATATTGGCAGTATGTAAAACCCGCGCTAGAGATGCTTTTCACTTATATGTTTCAAGTTGTGTTACAAAGTCGTTTTTAAGGTTTAGTTCATCTTCGCCAACTGGTTATGCAACATGCCGACAAATAATCTCACAAAATATCTTGCAACTTGTCTGACTGCACTGCTAAATGAAATCAAATTATCCGAGCAATCTTCTGCTTAGGTTAGGTTTGTTTTCAGGAGAAAAAATGAAGAATGAAATGTTTTGAATAGGTGGATTTATCTATATGGATAAAAAGACAAGAAAAGTGGATTTCAGTCCTCGAGTGAGGAACATTTTGAAAAGAAAGAGAAAATACTCTATTTCAATTGATGTATATGAGATTTTTTTTTGAGTCTCGGTAAGCGATTGCCTACTGAGGATTTTCATTTAATAAAAGGAAAAAAAAATTCAAAATAAATTACATAGGAGTGAAATGGAACTAGGAGCCCCCAAAGAAAAAAGAAAAATATTACAGCCTTGACATTGTGTAATCCCCTCAAACCAAAATATTTAAGCGTATTTTTCCCATAAAGTCACGTCTTGGATAGCTAGCTGGTTGACGACATCTGGCGTCGCTCCTGTGTTGTTGAAGACCCTTTGATTTCGCTGCTTCCATATATTCCACGATATGGCTGCCCAACGGGAATTCCAATCTTTTGATGCCCTTGAGTTTTGTTGTGCTTTACTCGATCTTTCCCAGAAAGCTAACGGTGATTGGTCAGCAATTCGAGTTTCCATGTGGAAAGAAAGCTATGGCTCCTCAGTCTGCCTCCAAGGCAGACAAATCTTAATCTTATTCTCTCTTATGACTAATTGATCAATTAGGGCCTTTTGCACTATTAATACCCTAATCTGTATCTCTCTCTATTTATGTTCTTTTTATGGATATTTTAAAACTATGTAATTTTGAAGTACTGACGTGGAATGTCAGGGGACTTGGTAGTAAGAAAAAATGTAATGTAATTCGTGAAACGATTAGATCGTCGCGTTGTAAGATCTTTTGTCTTCAGGAGACCAAGTGGTCCGAGGTTAATCCTTTCAAACTCTCTCTCATTGCTCCTTCTTTTCTTAAGAACTTTTGTAGCAACTTAGCCATTGGCTCCAAAGGCGGTACTCTGATAACTTGGAACGATTCATTCACCTCCATCAATTCATTTAACACCCCTCACTGTTCAAATGTCTTACTCCGAGATGTAGTCTCACAGAAAGAATTTCTTATCACCAATGCATACGGTCCAACAGATGACCTTCTTAAACCTAACTTCATGTTGGAACTCTCTCATCTACACACTACATACCAAAACATTCCCTGGATTCTTCTTGGCGATTTTAACCTTCTTCGTATGCGCACGGAAACAACATCCAATTCCTTCAATCTAAACCTCGCAATAGAATTCAACCATCTTATTTCTAATCTAGATCTTTGGGAGATGCCTCTCTTAAGTCGTCAATTTACTTGGACAAACAAACGTCCACACCCCTGCTTGTCTAAGCTTGACCGAATTTTTCTCTCACCTCAATTCCTTTCTTCCAACCTTAACTACTCTCTCTCGGTCGTACCTACAGCTACATCCGATCATACTCTACTCCTTCTATCTTTTTTCTCTCACAACTCTACCAAAGACAAACGATTCAAGATTGAGAAGAGTTGGCTCAAAAGGGAAGAATTTGATGAAATAGTCCAACAATCATGGTCCCACCCGACCGGACTGCTCAACTCATCAAAAAACTTCCTAGTCAAAATGCAACGCCTAAGGCGATTTATTTCAATATGGTCGAAGGATTTTGACTCTAATAATAAATGTACTCTCAAAAAGGCAAAATGGATCATGCAAATAATTGATAAAGTAGAGGAACATCGTATCCTTACTCAAGCTGAACTCTCCTTGAGGATACGTCTAAAAGAAATGATATACGAACTTTCTAATCTCCAGGAAATAAAATGGCAACAAAGAGCCTCTTGTAAGTGGATTAACTTGGGCGATAAAAATACTTCATATTTTCATGCAATCGCATCGAAAAAACAAAAATCAAATTTTATCTCCAAGCTACAAGCATCACCTCAAGATACAACTGTACAAGAGGAACCAAGTGACATTCTTCATGCATTCCATACTCATTTCAAAGAACTCTTTGGCTACCATACCAACCCTCTTCCTACCCCTGTATACAACCTCTCTTTCCTCCAATCTTTTTCAACCCAACTCTCAAACATAGTAGCCCCCTTTACGGAAGAGGAAGTCAAGGGTGTCATTGACGATCTACCGAAAGGTAAATCTTCAGGACCCGACGGACTACCTTCGGAATTTATACAAAAATATTGGAACCTCATGAAAGAGGACTTTATGTGGTTATTCCGTGACTTCTCCTCCAACAAACTAGATCTTTGGTGTCTGAATCAAGCAGCAATAACCTTGATCCCAAAGATAGATGGAGCTCTATATATGAACGACTATAGGCCCATAAGTGTAATTAATTTACCAATCAAAATAATCACAAAAGTTCTATCTAATAGGCTCCAACCTCATCTAAACGATATGATTCACCCCAATCAAGTTGCATTTATCAAAAAAAGATCAATTGCGGAGTCTTTTCTAGTGACAAGAGAAATCGCCGCCTTTGCGGAAAAATCGGGTATCCCTTCTATCCTCTTCAAGATAGATTTCAAACGGGCTTTCGATACAGTAGACTGGAATTTCATATCTAAAATGTTCCAGGAAAGAGGGTTCCCATCTAGATGGTCACAATGGATTTTCAATCTATTGAAATCCTCATCCTCCTTCTTGAAAGTTAATGGTTTAGAGAGCCAAGCGTTCTTCCATGCAAGAGGCGTTCGGCAAGGAGACCCACTATCGCCACTCCTCTTTAATCTAGTGGTCGATGTCCTACAAAGAATGATCTCAAACGTCTCCTCACTCATGACACCAACTATCGTCATCGAGCCACAAATGCTACAATTCGCGGATGATACTACGTATTTTGCCGAAATATCTCCAACAAACTTGAAAATCCTCATCCATGTCATCAAACTCTTTGGTACAATGAGTGGACTAAAAATTAATCTTGAAAAAAGCTCTTTCACCCCATTCAGAGTCCCCTCTAAATACCATGACGTTTTGTCTCGCATTCTTGGCTGTCCAAAACAAGAACTACCGATAAAGCACCTAGGTTTGCCTCTTACCATTGTCAAGCCTAAAAAACACCTTCTACTTCCACTCCTCAACAAAGTGCAAAAGAGATTGGCCGGATGGAAAGGCAGATTACTCTCGTATGGAGGAAGTCTCACTCTGATTCAAGCGGTGCTAGCACCCATACTTAATTACCACATGCAAGTATTAGCGCTACCAAATTGGCTAATCCAACAATTTGCAAGAGTCATTAGAAGTTTCCTTTGGCGGGGAGATAAAAAATGCTATGGAGGGCACTGCCTTATCTCATGGAAAAGAGTAAGTATGCCAAAGAATTTGGGTGGTTTAGGAATCCTAGATATCAAAAGACAAAATATAGCTATGATTATTAAATGGCTATGGCATGCTCGAGTCAATCCGTCCAGCCCGTGGGGCTCTCTTCTCACCTCTCTCTACAACTTCTCACCCATCTCAATGACTCCAGCACCTTCCCCCACAATGACATCTTTCTTTCTTAACCAACTCATCGAGCTACTCCCTCTCTTCGATCTATCCACAATGACTAACATAGGGTCCGGAACAGAGACACGTTTCTGGAAAGGCAAATGGTTTAAAAACCGAGCTCTCTCTATCCAATTCCCACATATCTATAATGAAACCCCTAACAAACAAGCATCAGTGGCTCAAGTGGTGTTGTCTGAATGTGATCTTAGCCCTCTAATAGCCTCAAATAGTCACATAATTGCTGAAGAGGCCAAAGTCATACAAAATATCATCATCTCGACCTCCCTCTCTAATGAAAGCGATAAACCTATTTGGCGTTGGACGGAAGGGGGACAATTTACTACAAAATCATGCTGTAACTTCTTCTTCAAAACTAATATTCCATCCACATGAAATCTAAGGTTATGGAAAATTCAGGCGCCCACGAAAGTTAAATTCTTCTTGTGGCTTATGTTGTCCGATAGACTCCCCACACAACACAATTTATTGAAAAAAAGATGGCCTTGTATTGATTCGTGCACCTTATGTAGTCCTTAGTGTTTGTGTCCAGATTAGAGGAAGAATGCATATTTGTTTTTTTCATTCCTACAAAGGCTTCAACATTAAGAATTAGAGAGTCATTCATTGGTTCTTTGACAAGTTTCTCATGTTCTAGTTCAGGGTTTAGGGTTTAAATGTATATGAGATTTAAACTCCCAACCTTTAATATTCCAATCACAATAGTAGACTAGATAACCATTTGCAATAAATTAATAATATTTTTATAACTTTAGGATCAAAATTTTAGTTGAGATGTAAAAAGTAACACCTCTCTCTCAAGAGACTGCTATCCATTCATTTCTTCAAAATATTTTGTAAGATCGTCTCTTTTTTCTTTCTTTTAACATATATTATATCCATTATTGCAGGTTGGAGCATCGATTGTGGACTAGCTAAAGGCCGAAATTATGTTGATAGTTCCACAGGATTACAATACATCTCTGATGACGAATTTGTAGATACTGGGGAAGTATATGACATTTCGAGAAGCTATGTGAACTCTTCCTACCTAAACAATATTTAAGTGTTAGGAGCTTTCCAAACGGAAGTCGTAATTGCTATACCTTTGAACCAATTTTACCATCTAACAAGTATCTTACAAGGCTTGGTTTTCTATATGGAAACTATGATGCCCTCAATAGTGCCACAATGAGCAACTCCATTTCATTTGACCTTTACATTGGGGTCAACTTTTGGCACACTGTGAATATATCAGATGCATCCCAACAATATCAGTACGAACTTATTAGGAAAAAGCTCACTTTAGCACCCTTAACTTTTGAGTTTGCTCACTTTTGCACCCCCAATTATTTTTTGCTCACTTTTGCATCCTAAACTATTTAAATTGAGCAATTTTACACTCTCCATCCGTTAAATGTCTAGTCAGCAGTTAGATGATGACATGGCACTATGATGTGGCAAAAAATATTATTTATTTATGCTGACTGGATATTTATTTAAAAAAAATTAAAAAAATATACCTTCCCTTCCCCTTCCCTCCCCCCTCTCTCTCCCCTCTCTGCCTCACGAAAGAAAAAAAGAAAGGAAAAAACACAAACACACCCGCCCCTCCCTCCCATCTCTGTCCGTCCGCCGGTCAGTTCGCCGGCCGTTGGTCACCGCCGCCGGCCTCTCCCTCGCCGCCACCTCTCCACCACCTAGTAAGTCCTCTCCTCTTCTCTCTATCCTAAACCCTAGTATCAATTTCTTTCCTTTTATTCTTGTTTTAATTAATTTTTGTTTAAATTTGGTTTAAATTTTGTTAAATTAGACATAATTGATGCCTAATTTGATTGAATATGCTTCTAAATTTGATTTTACTAAGCTTCATAGTGTCTAATTAAAGTTAATCATAATCCTAATAGGTCTTCATTTTTTTTAATTAATTAAGGGGCCCCATTAATTAATTAGGGACTAAAATCCTAATCTCTACGCATGGATTATTCATATTTGGTGGAATTCATATTTTTTTTTAAGACATGCATTTTATCGCATTTAGTGTAATTTTGTGTGTACATGTATGCATTTGGTAATATTTTATATTTTTTTAAGGATTCATAGACATTTTATGTGTTCTTAAAGACTACTTTTTATTTTCCTGGCCTGGCGGTAGTTTATTTATTTATTTTTTTCCAACTTAGTAACGGTTTTTATTAAAGAACCGTTACAGAATTAAGCAAATTTGTAACGGTTCTTTTAAAAAACCGTTACTAAAGATAACAATTAGTAACGATTCTTTCAAAAAACCGTTACTAATTATAACAATTAGTAACGGTTTTTCTGAAAGAACCGTTACAAAGTTGCTTAAATAGTCCAAAATTGTTACAGATTTTGGACTATTTAAGCAATTCTGTAACGGTTCTTTCATAAAAACCGTTACTAATTTTAAAAAAAAAAAAAATCTACCGCCAGAGGTGGCGGCCGGCGAGAGAGAGGCCGGCGGCGGTGACGGCGGCCGGCGAACTGATCGGCGGACGGACAGAGATGGAGGGAGGGGCAGGTGTGTTTGTGTTTTTTTCTTTCGTGAGGCAGAGAGGGGAGAGAGAGGGGGGAGGGAAGGGGAAGGGAAGGTATATTTTTTTAATTTTTTTTAAATAAATATCCAGTCAGCATAAATAAATAATATTTTTTGCCACATCATAGTGCCATGTCATCATCTAACTGCTGACTAGACATTTAACGGATGGAGGGTGCAAAATTGCGCAATTTAATAGTTTAGGATGCAAAAGTGAGCAAAAAATAGTTGGGGGTGCAAAAGTGAGTAAACTCAAGAGTTAAGGATGCTAAAGTGAGCTTTTTCCAACTTATTACTCTTGCATTAAATGATTATATATATATTTGTCTCACAAACACTGGATCTGGAACTCCTTTCATCTCTTTTATAGAGATTAGACAAATGAAACCGACAATGTACGCATTTGCAAATTCATCCCAATTTCTCAATTTGAACGACCGGTACTACTTGGCCGGAAACACAAGTCAAGTCTATAGGTAAGCTTTTATCACTTTAGAAACGATAAATTTTAGAATATATCAATCATTCATTTAGATGGTCTTACCCTCATGCCAACGGTTGGTGGTGATGAACAGATACCCTGATGACCCGTACGATCGGATTTGGAGACCACGGTTGGAAGTACAGTGGAAAGCATGGTACAATGACAATAAAGTTAATACCTCTTCAGGTGACATGTTCGAAGTACCCTCCATAGTATTGCAGCATGCTGCTACAAATGCTACAGTGCAAACGGAAGTATCCACTTCAAGAGAGAGTACTCTCGAATCGACGAGCGCTATCTATTCCTTCATTTTGCTGAGTTACGGCCGAATATTGCAAGTGGATCCCGCTCATTTTACATACGTGTTGATAATTTTATGTTAACGTCAACTGGTCTTTATAGCCCACCTTATCTCATGTCTGGTGCAGTGTATACCCTTCAACCATCTGCAGTTCTAAGCATCGAAGTTTTAGTTGAGGCAACACCAAACTCAACATATGAACCTTTTCTTAATGCAATGGAGGTTTACTCTGTCGTGAGAGAGACAGAAGCTACAACCCGTCATGAAGACTGTCAGTATATGTTTACTTCCTATTTTATGTGAATTTTAAATTTTGCTATTCCTACGATATATTACCTTTCTATCTCCCTGCACACATGACTAACTGAGAAATTTAGATTAAGACTACCCGATTCATTTGTTCATTTTTTTTTCCATTTCAGTTGATGCTATCAAGGAAATCAGGGAACACTATATAGTGAAAAAGAATTGGGCTGGCGATCCTTGTTCCCCAAAGAAGTACCCATGGGATGGAGTAGGTTGTAACTATACGACTGGAACTCCTCCAATGATCATTTCCTTGTGAGTCATTGAAAGAGAAAAATATTTCAGTGTGCCAAATTGTGTTCATTATTAAAATTAACACGTTTTTTGTAGAAACCTTTCGTCAAGTGGATTGATCGGTCCCATCGCAGGCTACTTTTCTGACTTAGAATCAATCCAAATCTTGTAAGCATGATCTTTTTTACCTCAACCACTCTCTCTCACAAAAGTATCTCCGTAAAATTTCTATCTTCAGGTGCAATAAACACTGAACAAAATCCCTAACATGCAGTTTGATGACAGTTTACAAGTTATGCATTTCAAAATGTTAAGAAATAGGCTAACACACACATGTTTGTTTCCTCAGGGACTTGTCTAATAATCGGTTAAGCGGAGACGTGCCATATTTTTTCGCAAATATGTCTTCCCTGACATCCCTGTAAGTGCCTATACACATCAAACCTTAATTAACACCATATATACATGAGCCAATTTTTAAGATGATTAATTGTGTATATGTACACCTATACATATGCAGGAACTTGACAGGCAATTGTTTAGGTCCAGTAACTAACGAACTACTTCAAAAATCAGCTGAAGGAACACTAACACTAAGGTTCACATAATTTTTTAACCATCTTTTTGTTGCTTTAGAATCTTCATCTAGTAATTCTTTCAAATAGAAAGTGTCAATATTTGCTAGATATGACAACACAACAAAAGGATGTGGAAATATCAATCCCAAGAAGAAATCATTTCTAGTCATAATTTTTGTTGTTGCTGCTATTGCTTCGGTAATTATTGCAGCTACATTGGTATGGATCTTCATACGTAAACGCAAGCAAAGGCAGACAGGTATTATTCGGCCTTACAGACTTCAATTATTTAGCATAATGTGGTTTAACCTTTATTCCTTATATCATATATCTTTCATTTTTCAAGATTTATGGGGGGGCAACATAATGATAATACTAAGATCCAATCAGAGCCCAACCAATATGCAGTGGTACCAATCGGTATATACTAGCACGATTGCATTAGATAGCTACAATATAAAAATGCTGTCATAGTAACACATTTCGTTTTGTACCATTAAATGTTTTATGAAGTCACGGTTACTCATCCTACTGAGAGAGCATCAGAGCATGTTGTATTGGGGGAAATAAGTCAAGTAATTAGATTCACAAAACCAGAATTGGAAAGAATCATCAGGACTTTGAATAAGCGTATAGGCGGTGGAGGATTTGGAGAGGTATTTTACGGCAAGTTGGAAAATGATACCGAGGTTGCAATTAAGGTGCTTTCAAGAACATCATCTCAAGGATACAAGGAATTCAAGAAAGAGGTAGACCTAGCTAGAGCACTTAATTATCTAACATCAGATTTTAGCAAAAAATCAGTATATACTACCTAATTTTTTTTTGTCTCAATTTAGGTTGAAGCTTTGTCAAGAGTATATCATGATAATATCGTGACACTCATTGGTTACTGTGAAGAAGAAGAGTATCTGGCACTTGTCTATGAGTATATGGCAAATAAAAGCCTTGCAGATCAGCTCCATGGTATGTATGACAATGCACAAGTCAATTTAATCTCATTACCATTGCTTTAGAAAATTGATTACTTTTGCTTCACTAATTAGTACAAAGAACATCATGCCAAAAAATCAGAACACGACTGTCATATATCCTTCCAATATTTAAGAGTACATTGTATATGAAGCTACACTGTTATTTCGAGTCGGTCAAGCCAGTTCACCTCGTTTTCCTTTTTCAAGATTAATTGTTTTGATCTTTCAGAACGATCTACCTTTCCAAATGCCCTAAGTTGGGAGAAGAAGCTCAAAATTGCATATGGAGCTGCACAAGGTTGAGCATTACAAATTGCATTATTTCTCAATTCTCAAAAGTTTCTTTCAAACAATCTCGTTACGCAATAGCCTTTAATCAATCTCATCCATAATAGGCTTGGAGTATCTACACACAGGACATAGAATGGTACACAGGGATGTGAAATCTGCAAACATTCTTTTGGACCAAAATTTTGAAGCCAAGGTGTCCGATTTTGGCATGTCTAGGATTTTTGACGAGAACACTGTAGCCATGACTCAATCAACTATTGGTGGGACATTCGGTTACTTGGATCCTGAGTAAAGTATCGATTGGCCAATTTTAATATATTGACAATAGCTCCAAATGGACTAATCTTAACTTTGCTCTTTGACTAATTTATGTAGGGTCTTACCAGGATTAACAAAAAAGTTGAGCTTCTCAAGTGATGTATATAGTTTTGGAGTTGTCTTATTGGAAATGTTTGTTTTGTGTGGATACTTTTGGAAAATTCTGGATAACGTAAAAAAGGAAACCCGGCAGGAGATAAGAAAGTTCTCCATATTTGCTCTCCATGACTTATTTCCATAAGTAACAATTGGAATTGGAAATATGTTTATTTCCTTATATTTGTCTTTCCATATATTAGTTGTTAATTGGGGCAGTAATTCAATGGGTTATTTCCTTGTATTAGGTATGACTATCCTATAAATAGAGGGGTAGAGGTAGAGTTTTATTCATTCCAACAACCACAAACAATTGTATTGTATTTCTCTTTCTCCAAGTATAAAGAAAATTTGAGTGCCGGCGGCCGTGGTTTTTACCCTTTAGGGTTTCCATGTAAAAAAAATCTTTTTGTTCTTGTGTCTTGCTTTCTGTGTTTGTTGTTGCGTCTCGGTTCCTAACAAGTGGTACCAGAGCCAAGGTTCGAAGAAAATTCCCTTTGGGTGCGAACAAGGAGGCGATACGTAGACGAGCGATGGACGAGAGCAAGGTGTCGGTGAGTCGGTTCGATGGGCGAGACTTCGGCTACTGGAAGATGCAAATAGAAGCGTTTTTATGCCAGAATGATCTCGAAAATGCGCTACTCGAGATGAAGCCAGAAGAGATCACCGACGACGCCGCATGGAAGAAGATGAACCGCAAGGCGCTAAGCTACATACAATTGTCCTTAGCCAAGAACGTGGTGTTCAACGTGGCGAAGGAGGCGACAGGTTTTGGAATCATGAAGGCGCTATCCAACACGTACGAGAAACCGTCTTCATTAAACAAGCTGCATCTGATGCGCCGTCTTTTCTATCTAAAGATGGCGGAAGGTGGATCTGTAGCCGAGCATCTGAACTCTTTTCAGGTTATTTCAAACCAGTTAGACTCGTTTAAATTAAACCTGGGTGAAGAGACGAAGGCTCTTATGTTGTTGTCATCATTGCCGGAAAGCTGGTCAACGACAGTAGACGTTATCGGCGGCAAGGAGGATCTGACTTTTGAGGAGGTACGAGACCGCATCCTGAACGAGGATATTCGGCAAAGGGAGCGGAGCGAAACCTCGGGTTCCATGAGTTCATCCTTGAATGTGGAGAGTCAAGGTCATGGAGGTCAGAGAAACAACAACCACGGACGATCCAAGTCAAAAGGTCGCAGCGAGTTGGAGTGTTGGAACTGTGGCAGAAAGGGCCACACGAAACGGGACTGCAAATCCTCGAGAAAGGAGAAAAGGGCGGAAACAAGTTCCGCAAATACAGCCACTGAGGAGAATTCAGATGATGCCCTAGTTCTATGTATCGACAGCCCTATCGATTCATGGATTCTGGATTCAGGCGCATCCTTCCACTCTACCTCACAGAAAGATAAGTTTTTGAATTTTAAATCTGGAGAATTTGGAAAAGTTTACTTAGCGGATAGGAAACCGCTATGCATATCGGGCATGGGCGATGTCCAAATAAAATCGAGTGACGGATTTAGATGGACTTTGCGGGGAGTTCGATATATTCCGGGTTTAAATAAGAACTTGATATCCATTGGGCAGATGGATAGTGAGGGGTACAAAACCGTGTTTGGGAACGGGTTGTGGAAGATTGTAAAGGTGCCATGGTTGTGGCGAAGGGTACAAAAATAGGAACTCTTTATCTCAAGGAAAACAAGCAAGATTTGTTGGCGGTTCCGGGAGCGACAACCGAGCCGATATTGTGTCATAATCAGCTCGGTAATGTCAGTCACAAAGGACTGCAAGAACTGGCTTCAAAGAGTTTGTTACCCAAGGTGAAATCGGTAGAAACCGGTTTCTGTGAGAACTGCGTGCTCGGCAAGGAAAAATGGGTTAGTTTTTTGACTGTCGGACGAGAACTCAAGACGGGGAAGCTAGACTTGGTGCAGAGCGATTTGTGGAGATCAGCTCCGGTCCAAGGCGGGTCACGCTACTATAAGGATAGGTCAAATGACGAATCTGAGGACTACCATGAGGCGGTAGAGACGGGAGATTCTGTCAAGTGGGAGCGTGCAATGAGAGATGGGATTGAGTCTCTCGGAAAGAACAAGAGGTATTCTCGCTGGTGGTGAAGCTAACAATCATTCGTACGGTGTTAAGTATTGTAGCGGCCGAAGATTTGCACCTCAAGCAGATGAATTTCAAGACGGTGTTTCTCCATGGCGATTTAGAGGAGGACATCTGTATGGTGCAGCCTGAAGATTTCGAGACCCCGGGAAAGGAGGGTCTAGTGTATAAGCTCGAGAAAAACTTGTATGGTCTAAAACAGGATCCCAGACAGTTGACCAAGGAAGTCCCCATCGACAAGCTAAGGCTGTGCACTGCCTCAGTGGGGCTGGTCGAGTGAGTCAGTGGTAGCATGTCGCCGGGCTCAAGGAAGATACAGGAGAAAGGAGAATGGATTCAATACAAAGGATTTATGTCATTGTGAAGTCTCCAAGTGGGAGATTGTTTTGTGTGGAGACTTCTGGAAAACTCTGGATAACGTAAAAAAGGAAATCCGGCAGGAGATAAGAAAGTTCTCCATGTTTGCTCTCCATGACTTATTTCCATAAGTAACAATTGGAATTGGAAATATGTTTATTTCCTTATATTTGTATTTCCATATATTAGTTGTTAATTGGGGCAGTAATTCAATGGGTTATTTCCTTGTATTAGGTATGACTATTCTATAAATAGAGGGGTAGGGGTAGAGTTTTATTCATTCCAACAACCACAAACAATTGTATTGTATTTCTCTTTCTCCAAGTATAAAGAAAGTTTGAGTGCCGGCGGCCGTGGTTTTTACCCTTTAGGGTTTCCACGTAAAAAATATATTTTTGTTCTTGTGTCTTGCTTTCTGTGTTTGCTGTTGCGTCTCGGTTCCTAACAATGTTGACGGGCCAGCCTCCATATTCCCCAGAAAGAGGAAGGGTTCACATAGTTGAATATGTGTCGGAAAACCCAAACGTTATCGACCCAAGGATGGGAGAATATGTTACTGAGTCAATGAGGATGGTTATTGATTTAGCAATGAAATGCACACTACGAGCCTCCAAGGATCGACCAACAATGTCTTAGTTGCGGAGACATCTCGTCAGTGGAGCACGAGCAATACCATTTCAGCCCAAATTTCTAGCTATATAGACGAAAAGAAGTCGTTTTTTGGGGATTTTCGAGCTTTGACAACGTCAAAGAGTCTGCATGTGTGGGCGGTTGTGTTTTGTGTGTTTTAACTTTTTATATGTGTATTTTGTGATTGAATTATCTGATAGATATTGTACACAACTATTTCAGTGACCTTTCCTAAGAAACAAATATATGAAAAACATGGTTTTGGATCGACTTGTGACTTGTGAGGTTTATACCTCTGTAGATTTTGTGGTGTTTATGTCTTGTGAATGAAATGTATCCTAACTCTCTTTAGTTCGATGAAGGTTTTCAAATTGTTGAAGTTGGACAGCCATTTATTCAAATTAATTGTACAGGACAAAATTTAATCTTGACTTGAAACTAGTCTCAAACTCAATCTGAGCTTGAAAGTGGTAGCCATCCCATGATGTTCACAAAATAGAAATTGTAGCTGGTCTAAGTTTATCTTTCCCGATAACTCACTCAGGTGATTGCTTACTGATCATTTTACCTACGTATAAACTTCTATATGTGCCTACTAAATCCTTCAAAGAACGAACTAGGCCAACAATAATCAAGTCGGATTTTGGACAACTAATTTGGGACCATTTCAATTTTTAGGTACAATTTACCTACCTACAGCAGACAGAGAAAACAATGTTCATAGCTTCAGTAAATAAAAGAAGCAAATTTTAGTCAAAGAAGGGTTTACTTTTAGGTGCTAGAAGTTGAGATTTTCTCATTTAAGAAGCTCGAGGCGTGACGCTCTCAGTTTTTATAAATTCAAGAGATTTTTCTTCTGAGAGCTCACAAATAGAAACCTTACCACCATCGCAGGCAGGAGCAGTGCAGAGTGCAGACAGAGCGGTTGGTATGAAAGGATCTTTACTGCTGGGCCCAAGTAATCAACCGTATTCTGCACTGACAATTTATTTTGGGCTTAGACTAATTTAATACTGTATTTTGGACTTTGACCAACTTAATATTATGTTTGGGCTTGCATAAAGATAGAGAACTTCTTTGGCCCAATGTATAAGAAACCCAATCATCTGACTATGAATCGATCTATGATCAATTAATTCTTTTGTTTATGTCTTTGTTCTTAGTAAAAATAACAACAAAGTCGATCTAGTTTGGAATAATTGGAGAGGAAAAGAGGAGGCCATTCTTGGAGAATCTTAGAAGAGGAGTTTTTGAAATAATATAATATAATATGATATGATATGATACGATATGACATAATATGATATGATATAACATGACATAACATAATATAATATAATATAATATAATATAATGTTGTTTCTTTCTTTTGTACAAGATTTTGTTCAAGTTATGTCATGAGACAATATGATTTTGTAAGATTTTGTCTATTTTTGTCTAAAGATTTTGCACGATTTATTTAATTTTTAGGAGATTAACATTAGGCAAGTTTTTATTACAGATAATAGCAAAAAAAGAAAAGAGGGAACAGAGGAATGAAAAGTATGACCGGTCAATCTTCTTTTTGTTCCTCTATGACAAAATTGCCCTTTGTATGATGAAAGGCTATGATTCAATCCATTCAAATATGGCTTGATCCGCTCAATATTTTGGTGGGCATGGAAGATGCACCCTTATTTTATATTTTCATTTTTCTTTTTTTTTTTCATTTAAATATAATATATAATATATTAAAAGTCTGTTTTACCAATTCGATTGAATCAATTTTCACTTGGTTAATTCCCGATCCGTAGAGGTTTTCTTTGCTCGATTATTCAAATTTAATTAATGATGTCAACATTATTTAAACAAATTATATTCATAATGCGCTATCGTAATAATGCAAGTTTATTGATCTTAAAAATTTATTGTAATAATGCAAATTAGAAATTTATTGATCTTATTACTAACATAAGAAATTATAATATTTATACAAATTTATATATTATAGTTTAATGAAATCATCCTATTCTATGATTGGATAAATCATTCAAACCAAAATAAAATCAAGCTGTTCTGTAATCCTTGATTGCAACCCAATTTGAGTATTTTATTTCTTTTATATTGGATTAAAACTGTCTCAAAATTAAGATCATTGGCTTAAATGTCGATATCTTACCATTAAAAAATACATAATACTCGGAGCAAAGACTTACTTTTCTGATGACGTTATCTTGATGCAATGGTAAGACATCATCCTGCCTTTGTTGAAACCCACAGCACCTAAATTGACTTTTAAAGAAAACAGAGAACTTCTAAACCTTCTCCATTCATAAAAAGGAACAAACATAAAATAGAAGTAGAAATGATGGTCCTCTATTCTGTGTGCTTATTCAAAACCAAGAAGACTTGGTTGCCGGCACACTCCCACTTGCACTTCAAAATGAAAATTCACATTCACAACACAGGTTGTTTCAAAAGGTTTATCTGTTATGAAATCAAAGAATGCTTAAAATATATCAAGTAGTTGCTGTCTTCAAGAAAAAACAAATCTACTTTTATATTTTACTTAACATTTTTATAAACTTAAAACCTTTTCAATTCAAGATATTTAATCAATTATACGTGTGATGATGCGACAGTTAAACAACAAAATACAATTATATACTCATAAACTTATGTGACAATTAAGATTGACTCAACAATAGCATTAAATTTTTTTCAACCCATCTTTTCCTCTCTGATCACCTACTCCAGCAGAATTTTCCGATCTTAACCGAGGAGAGAGAGAGGCATGATCTCAACTATTTTTCTTCTTTTGCTATTAAAAAAAAAACTATTTTTCTTCTTTCTTTTGCACTTCATTGTAATAAGGAAGGTCTTGATGAAGAACTTGTGATAATTAAGGAGTTCGATCGTGTTGTGGGGTCAGAAGGGATTCTTTCTATTGTTCTCAAACAATAGAGTACTGGATCTCTTTATTTATGCAGCTAATGCACCAGACAAATAAAGTAAAATATTCATCAAAAAAATATATATCGTTTGGAACTTTGGAGGCACTTTTGTTTCAATATTAGTGCACCTCTAGGTTCAGTTGGTTCTCTCAGCCTTATCAAACATGGAAAAATGGTGGGCATTTCTCCATGCCTTGACCATGGCTACAATGCTATTTCAAATCAATGGCCAGAACAGCATGGATGGTATGCTTGCTTCCATTCTTTTCTTTTTCTGTTGAATCAAAATTATTAGAAAAACATTTTATTTGCATTTATATCATATATTTTTCTTTTTTCACAACTTTTGTTGATAAATTTGGCCTAGCTTTTAGTCGAGACCCGCATTGTGACTTCACAATTTGGTACAATACCAGTACTTGTCAGTACAAGTTTTTTATAGTCTGAATTATATTCTTTCTAGGAATCTTACCTTTTTATCTTATTTTCGTTGCCTATAAATGCAATCTAGGTCTAGATTGGGAATACAGAAGGAACAAAAGAAGGGTTGCAGGAAGAAAAAGAAAATATTCAAATGGCACTTGAGCAATACCATTTTCAACCCACTTGTATCGATAGTATAACCATATTGCAATCCTTGCAAGACAGTTGATTTTGTTGGAAACACACATAAAAAAGAAACTCAACTTTTATATGTTGACGAATTTTTTGGATGCCAGCTTTCACCTACATGTAGGAACTTAGAATAAGCATTAGATGTATTGTAAATAATTTAACTAAAAAGGAGTAAAATAGAACATAAATCAAGAATACAATTTGATATCTTCATGATGTCCAAATTTTGTTGCTTATGTCTTTGTATTGCAGGTTATTTGAACATCGATTGTGGGCTAGCTACTGGTCAAAGTTATGTTGATAATACCACAGGATTAGCATACACTTCTGATGATCAATTTGTAAAAACCGGGGAAAAATACAATATTTCTGAAAGCTATGCAAATTCTTTAAAAGATCAAAAATATTTAAACCTTCGGAGCTTTCCAAATGGCAATCGTAATTGCTACAACTTACCAACATCACCATCTACCAGATATCTTTTAAGGGTAGGTTTTCTATACGGGAACTATGATGGGCAGAATAATACCAATATTGCATTTGACCTTTATATCGGGGTAAATCTCTGGACACGAGTTCAGACAAACAATGAAACCCAATATGAACTCATTACACTCGCACCGACTGCCTTTACGGCTCTTTGTCTTGTAAACATTGGTTCTGGAACTCCTTCGATTTCTTTCATAGAGATGAGGAAGCTAAAACCGACAATGTATGTGAATGCAACTTCATCTCAATCTTTTAATCTCTATCGGCGATACTATATGGCCCCAAGCACATATCCACTTATTAGGTAAGATTTCACTTTTGGAAACAATAAAAATTAAAAAATGTCCAGTAATTAATTTAAATGATCTCTTACTCACATGCTAATACTCCTAGTCATGAACAGGTACCCAGACGACACATATGATAGGATTTGGGAACCATGGATAGATACAACCCAAAAGTGGAAGCATATCTCCACTACCAACAAAGTTATGAACCCTCCAAATGACATATTTGAAGTACCTTCATCGGTATTGCAGAATGCTGCTACAAACACAACAAACTCATCAATAACATACTACACAAATATACCGGAACAAGGCTATGTAGTTTGTCATTTTGCCGAGATAGAGAATCTTACACGTGGCAATCGTTCATTATACACATACGTTAATAATGATCGGTTAGTTGATTTTAATAATATGCCAAATGATTATTATACCCCGTCCTATCTCATGTCCGGTGCATTGTATACCCTCAAAGCATATAACCCTCATTTCGTAGTCACACTTGTGAAGAAGAATGAATCACAATTACATGATCCGTTACTTAATGCAGTCGAGGTATTCATGCTCGTACAACATAGAGACGCTGCAACCTTTGCAGGGGACTGTTAGTATTTCTTTAGCCATATACTTTCTATTTGAATCTTGATCATCTTTCTAGCTTTTAACGAACACTACATAACATTGCTCGTATTAATATGTACACATTGAGCTGCTTGATAAAATTATTTGAGTTGCACATATGAGACAAACTGACAGAGTCTCTTATAAAACCTATTAGTTTAAGAACATGTGATTAATTTTGTTCATTTCAGTGAGTGCTATTACCGGAATCATGGGCCAGTATGATGTGATAAGAAATTGGGTAGGCGATCCTTGTTTCCCGCAGAGTTACTCTTGGTACGGAGTAGGCTGCAATTATGAAGTCAGTTCCACAGCAATCTCCGCCACCGCAACAATTGTTTCTCTGTGAGTATTTGAAATATAAAATTATTTTCTTGTGCCATATTATATTCATTGTAATAAATGATGTAATTTTCTTGAATATAAAATTATTACCATTTTTTCAGAAACCTTTCGTCGAGTGGGTTGAAGGGTCCAATCTCCGGAAACTTTTCTACTTTTGCATCAATTGAAAACTTGTAAGCTTGTTCTTTCTCTTTTGCGAAAATATCTTTCTAGAAAGTTTTGTTCTCAGGTGAAGCTGACGAAAATTTACAGATATGTAGATTTATGTAGCTTCCAAATTATTTTCTTCTAATACACAGATTGACAACTTTGAAATTGCCTCTTTTAATATGCATATTGGAGAAATTTCTAAATTATTACTTAACATATGTCTTACATAATCTATCATGAATATATTTTCAGAACAATGGTATGATTATCTTAATTACTAGAGTGAGCTTTCAATTAATCAGATTTTTTGATTGCATGTGTTTTCCTAGGAACTTGTCTGATAACAACCTAACTGGAAGTGCACCAGATTTTCTAGCATATATGTCTTCTCTTAAAGTCTTGTAAGAGCATAAATTAAACTAAAACACTACTAAGTTAGTATGATCATGTAAGAGCGAGTGGTTATTAATTTTACCTATGCATCAATTTGTGTAGGGACTTGAGGTTCAATTGTTTAAGCAGAATACCCGATGCACTACGTCAAAATGCAAATGCCGGAAAGCTAACACTTAGGTCAATATAGTATAGACCTTTTAATTTTGGTTTTGTTGCTATGTGACCTACATTTTAATAATTATTTATTGAGTAGAAAATTTTAATATTTGCTAGGTTTGAACCCCAGAAAGAAGGATGTGAAGTTAAAGATAATCCCAAGAAAAAAAGAATACTTATTATTATTATCTCTGTTGCTTCAGCAGCTGTTGTGGCTATGCTGATAGGACTCCTCATTTGTATACGAAAATTGAGGCTCAAAGGTACTTTAACACGAGCAATTTTCATCGTTACTTTCTAAGAGATTCAACTCAAGTTGATCATCCACTAAGGCTTGTGCCAATGGATCAATTAAATTCTACACACACCTGCACTGAACTGCCTTTAGAACATAATTTGAAAAAAAATCAAGATAAACAAAAAAATGCCAAAAAGGGCAGTAGATTGCCAAAAAACCTAGCCAATATGCATTAGTACCAATTGAAATGAATCAGCGCAAGGGCTGTTTACTACAATATCAAAATCTTTCATGGTAACATAAGGCCCATTTTTTCTCACTGAATGTAGCATCACATACAAATGCCACACGAGGTGTAGTGGAATGGGGGGATATAGGTACAGCAAATAGATTCCCCAAGTCACAATTGGAGGACATTATCAAAACTTACAATAAGCATTTAGGCGGCGGAGGATTTGGAGAAGTATATTATGGAAAGTTGGAAGAGGAAACAGAGATTGCAATAAAAGTGCTATCAAATGCGTCAACTCAAGGATACAAGGAGTTCAGGAAAGAGGTAAATATTGACTTAACAAAATTCAATTAAATAGTATCATTCAATTGTTCTTGGATTTTGAATTCAGGTTGAAGCTTTGTCATCAGTTTATCATGGTAATATTGTGAGTTTCATTGGTTACTGTGAAGAAGGCGAATATTTAGCGCTTGTCTATGAGTTCATGCCCAATGGAAGCCTTGCGGATCATCTCAAAACAGGTTAACTAATATTAAGAATGCTACTATTTTATTTAATTTTAAACATGTGTTTCAGTAACTAGTATCAATTGATAGATGATCATCATTTCCAAATATGACTAACTAAATTCACTAAAATAATTTTAAATTGTTGTCATTTACTTGCTCATGAAGGATTGTGTTTCATCTTTCAGCTGAATCTAGCATTCCAAGCATCTTGAATTGGCGTGGAAAGCTCAAAATTGTCCATGGAGCTGCACAAGGTTAGATATTGCATAATAGTCACTTACATTTACAAAATTTGAATTTGTTATAAAAAATCTTTTAAACCGAGAACAAGTGGGGTGTTCATTTGATCAATCTTGCACACCTTCTATACATAGGTTTAGAGTATCTACACACAGGGCTCAGCATGGTACATATGGATGTGAAATCTGGAAATATTCTTTTGGACAAAAATTTTGAAGCCAAAGTGGCCGATTTTGGCATGTCCAGGATCTTTGATGGAAGTACTGTTACCATGACTCAATCATCTATTTGTGGGACGATCGGTTACTTGGATCCAGAGTAAAATATCTAGCAACTAATTATTATATTTTGACAATTGCCATAATGAATTTAAGCAATTAACATATTATCACTTTAATTTTTGTGGGTAAATTTTTGCAGGATCTTAACAGGATTGTCGAAAAAGCTAAGCTTTCCAAGTGATGTATACAGTTTTGGAGTGGTCTTACTGGAAATTGTGACCGGTCAATCTCCATATTCACCTGATAGAGGCAGTCTTCATATAGTTGACTATGTGTCTCGAAACCCCTACAATCCCAATATCATTGATCCGAAATTGGGAGATTATGATCCAGAATGCATGAGGATGGTAATCACTCTCGCAATGAAATGCACGCAAAGAACCTCGCAGGACCGACCAACAATGTCTGAAGTTGTGATAGAGTTACAGCAGTGTCTGGATGTGGGAATGTCCCTTCAATGGAGCACAAGCCAGGGTATTAGTAGCACCACGAGCAAAACCATTTTATCCCTAAGCAATACTGATCAGACCGATTCATTTTCGACATTTTGAAAATTTTGGCCAATGAATCAAGGTTTTTTGTGTGTATGTGTGTGTTTTATGTGTGTGTGTGATTTTGGCTTGGAGAATGATTAAGCGGGATATGATTGTCAGTATATTTTACATATTCAAGTTTTTTGTAATAACTCGAATAATTTATGCAGATATTGAATCTCATTTACATATTTAATAAAATAAGCCATTAATTTTAATCTATCTAGTTCAGTTAAGCATGGATGCCGGTATGGAAAAATGAAATGCTTACTTTACCTGCCTGATGAAGAGAACCAGTCTTGCATGCCTTGGTAACACAACTGCCTGCATATTACATAAACACAAGAGTCAGCATATCAATGAGGGGAAGGTCTTAGATCAATGGTGCTCTTCGAACATCCATGGAGAGACTAGAGAGAGGTTCCAATGGATTTCTTTTCAAAGTTATTTGGGAGTTGGAGGTTTATTAGATGCCAAGTCAAAGTTCATTGTACTGAATAATGAACAATCTCATTCAGAGTACAAAAAGACATTGAAAGGAGACAAACCTCGAGCTTTGCACCAAGTCATTTATGCATTTTGAGTGGAGTGCACTTGCTCAATCATCATGGATGATATGTCTTTTCAGTTCCTTCAAGTGCCTATTTGTGTTGTCAAATCAGTCGGATCCATCCTTACGAATCAATTGATTCCATTTTATGAAAACAATAAGGTAAAAGTAAAACAGATGTCATAATTTCTTCAAATATTTTTAATAGTATGGATATGGATTTTTAGGTTTAGTATATTTTGTTATAACAGAATTTCCAAATTTATATATTTGTGGAATTTTGAGGCCCCCGACCCAATGTAAGAGGTTAACATCAGCCACTCTGTTTGAGACCATTTCATTTTCAGGAATAAACATCCTAGCTGCAAACAGCTTTGTAGCTTTCGCAATGTGATGCTGAGATCATAATCCAGGAAGATTTGAACATCGTTTCTAGAGAGAGAGAGAGAGAGAGAGAGAGAGAGATGGGGGAAGAATAAGTGTCAAAAACATGTGATGTAAGGCTTGAAGATCAGCGCAAAGCCAGTTCAAGATAGGCTAGTGGTCCATAGAAGGTCAGAAACTTATAACTGGAAATGCCAGCTTTAGTTTTCCTTTTTGTTTTTGAAAAAAAAAATACCGGCTTTTAAAATGGTTGGAATATAGAACTTCCGTTCATATGTCCAAATTGATTACTTTTCTAATTTTTATGCTAAGAACTGCCTTTTATTGGCCAATTGGTCTTTTTCTTAGTTTGCTAGTGGGATAAATTAAGTCAGGATATTGAAATTTTCTTTGGGTTTACATCCAAAAAACAGAAATATTCTTTGTTAGGCAAGCTTGATTGGATTCTGTCTTGGTTTTCACTACAAAAAAGAAACAACTAATGAGATTATTTCTAGGGTCACCTTCATAGCATGATGTATGCGGTTTACATCAGGACCAATTGAAGAAGAACTTACTTATATTATTTTCTATATATGAAGATCTTTATAATTGCATTTAGATTTAATAGAGAATGCAAGCTTTATTTCTACATTGACCTCAGTTGCTTTTTTTAGTAGTGATATTATTTCACAAGCAACATCCCTTTTCTTTCTTCATCTTCTTTCACATTAATTGGGCCCTCTACTTCATAATTAGCCAAGTACCAAGGTATGCGGTCTATATCTCTCTGGTAAAAATAGATGAATCGAACCTAATTTACTTTTTAAAAGAAGAACAATAATTAATTCTGCCCAATGTATCTTTCTTTTAGGTTTCTCTCACTAGACAGAAAGTTTATATGATGGGGAACTCCTGGTGCTGTATGAAGCCACCAGGTACTGCACTAATCACAAACCACAATTACCTTTTTAATCTACCAAACATATGCCCAAATTCACTTAATTTTCATTTTTTGCGTAGTACCTAATGATATTCATCCTGAGAAATCCACTACAAATACCGACACTCAAGGCAAAGAAGGATCGAGACATAAAGAAAACAAAAGATTGGGTCCGATGAATTTAAGGGGCCAACAACAATTCACAGTTGATCAGCTCGTGATAATTACAAATAATTATGCTAAATCTATTGGTGAAGGAGGATTCGGAGTTGTTTACTACGGTAAAGTGGGAAACGATGAGGTCGCTGTGAAGATGTTATCAAAATCAACTGCTCATGCGTACAAACAATTTCATGCAGAGGTAATCTCTCCATTTTCACTCACTTCTTTTCAGAAATAAAATTACCAAATTGGTTGGTATCGACAGATCATTTTAAGTGTACTTTTCTGGAACAAATAAACAAAAACCTATATTACACCAGAATAGTGGTATCTACACGGTATATGAATATGGTTGTATAATTTTGTTGAAAATTATGTCCAAGATTCTTAATAATTTGAGGGTTGCAGGCTGAAACATTATCAAAGGTTCACCACCGAAACCTGGTAAGGTTGATGGGATACTGTAATGAGGAAAACAACATGGCGATTGTATACGAATATATTCATCATGGAAGTCTCTACGATCATTTGAGAGGTTCATTTTAGTTAGTCTTTTTTAATGAAAATTGCATATATTGTTTTAACGGACCATTTATTTAGATCATTTATCATGAAAATCTTGTAGGTACAACAGAAATAACTAGTGCCTTGAATTGGAGTAGAAGGCTCAAAATTGCTCATGGAGCTGCACAAGGTTTGGAAATATGAACTTACTAGTGTGTATTCTTTATTTTTTCCGTTAACTTGCTCTGTTCATTACTGAAACACTGAAACACCAGCACCGAGCAAAAATAAAAAAAATCCCTCACAAGTGAATTGTCTTTTAGTTTCTACTTTCTAATTACACTTTCTTTTCTTTTTAATTTTTGGTAGGCTTGAACTATGTGCACTCAGGTTGCAAAATGGTACATAGAGATGTGAAAACTGCCAACATTCTGTTAGATAAAGATTTGGTAGCTAAAGTCGCCGACTTTGGTCTAACAAGAGAATTTGATGATTTCGCAAAAACTATGACATTATGCGGCACCCCAGGATACTTCGATCCACAGTAAATCTATATACCCTTCAAAAAGATTCTTATCTTTATCTTGTAACATTAAATCTAACAAACCTTATTTAATTTCCAGGATTGAAATTACTGGAAGGTTCAACAACAAAACGGACGTATACAGCTTTGGAGTAGTCTTGTTAGAACTGATGACCGGCAAGCCTCCTTGCTTCAAAAATGAACAAGGCAACAACATTCATTTATCCTCCTATGTCTCCCACAAACTTGTTATGGATGAAAGTGTAAGTGGTCTAGTCGATCCGCGAATTGGAGAATACAATGAGGAATCCATGAAAAGATACGCTAAATTAGCCATGAGATGCACGAAAAGAGACCAGATGAAAAGGCCGTCAATGGCTTATGTGGTGGTGCAGTTGCAGGATTGCTTAAATTTGGAGACGGCGAGTGAGGAGAAGAGAGAGATTGCAGCAAAGAGCCAGAGTGAGAATGTGAGTGATGAGAAGAGAGAGATTGGAGAGAATGGCATGAGTCAGAGTGAAAATGCGACTGAGGAGAAGAGAGAGATCGGAGAGAACAACATAAGTCAGAGAGATAATGCGAGTGAAGAGAAGAGAGAGAGTGTAGCGAATGACATGAGCTTGGGTGATTTGATTGAAATGTCAGAAAATGATGCTTCTTCTAGCACAATAATGAGTGAAGAATGAAAATGAACTTGTTTTTTGATTTAAAGTGTGACAAGATTTGAGTGTGGTTTTGTAAGAACGAGTTAGTTGGTTTTCTGTCATATTCTGAGGAATAATATTTGAGGTATAGGTTGGTATAATGAAAGTACACACTTTTTCAGATTTTTATTTTTATTTTTTTAATTTGGATAATATTTATGAAAAATCCATTTTCTCGATCCGATTCAGCCAATTCTGACTAATCTGGTTCATGATCCAGGTTTGGAATTGGAGGATGTGGTTATTGGAAAAGTCAGAGGTTGCATAGCAAGAGCCAGGTCAGCTTTGGATAATATAACATTGGTCATCATGATTAATATATCTTAGATTCATTGATTTGAGACTTTGCTCCCAAAAATTTCATAAAATAGCAATGATCAAAGTCAAGCTCATAAAACAACACAAAATTTGTTGATAAAATTCATTTGTTCAAGTCAAAGTCTATCAATATCATGCTTTCTGATTCTGATATATTGAAAGGAAAATTTTCAAAAATCCCTATTTTTTTACTATTATCAAAAACTCAATTGTTAGATTTACTAAAAAATCTAATATAAAGTGGATTGAATTTCTTTAACCCCCTATGTTGTTATCCTTAACATTCCGTCCATTTTAGTTTCCTTTTTAGACCAAAATACCCTTCTTCAGTTTTCTTGTAAATTCTTTTATTCAATATAAAATAATAAATAGATAATGTATACTATTTCATGATATTAGGTAACAAAAAAATATTTATTTATTATTTTAGATTAAAAAAAAATAATAAATAACAAAATTGTTTAGGGGCAGTTTGGTCCAAAAATGGGTGGAATGTTCAATCAACACTAGTACTACATGGGGTTTTAGGGAATCCAAAATGTGAGTTTTTTTTTAAATATTTAAAACAGTCAAGTGTTCTTGAAGAATTTCCCTGTATTTAATTTTATGTGCCATTACAATTTCCAAGCTAAACTTATATAAACAATCACTGCTGACCAAACACTATTATTATCTCAAGCTGTTACTTGCAATACAATAAACCCTCTTGAATTTTTTCTAAGCAAAACATGACTAGCAATCATTCACTGAATATTTCATTCTAATCCATATTGGACTCTCTAAGAGGGATACTGTGACAAGATACAATTGTGAGAGCATTTTCCTCAAAAATAAAATAAAAAAGAATTGCAATAGCAAGAACTACTTCTGCCAGTTAGTTTTTGCAACTCGGTCTTTATATATTTTTTTTTATTCTAGTTGTGAAAACTGGGAGTAGACATGGAGAACATTATCAATTGAAACAACAGACACAAATCCGTATACCCATTTCAATTATAAAATACAAAACAATCATGCACGCACATTGCCTCCTTTGTAGGATTATTCTCTTTTTGAGTATGCAATGTCAACACACATATTATGCATATGGTACAAACTAGTAGTATAAATTCTCTTTCAAAGAGGATAAAATCAAAGGATAATTTGGTTTTATGAGTTCCCAGTGCCAATGATGGTGAAATTGTGTTTTATCTTTGTCATGTTGCTCAGTGCAAATCAAGTTCTTTGCCAGACTACTGATGGTGAGTAGTTCCCTATCATTCTACTTTATCTTTTTTTTTGTGAAAAATTGTGGTAGGCTAACATGTTTATGATTCATGCATTTAGGATGGATTTAAGTATAAATTTTGATAATTACTTTTCATATTTTGTAACTAATGTAATACATTTTACTTATTTAATGTTGATCTTAGTCCAATTATAAAAAAATGATAATTAAATTGAATTTGAAACATCATAATTGGTATGTTGTGTTTTTGAGAAAATTGCGCCAGCATTCTTGATTTGTTGTTTTGCCTCCTTTTGCAGGTTTTGTGAACATTGATTGTGGCAATACAAAGAATTACACCGACCCAATCACATCGTTTATATACACTCCTGATGATCAATATATAGACACCGGTACAATCTACAATATCAAAGACAATTACAAGTCCAAAATATTGTACCAAACAGATTTAAACCTCCGAAGCTTCTCAAATGGAGATCGAAACTGCTATACTCTAAAACCCATTGTGAAAAACAATATGTATCTAGTTAGAGCAACATTCTTGTATGGGAATTATGATGGGTTTAATAGTATAAATTCCAACAACCCAATATTATTCGATCTACATATCGGGGCCAATTATTGGAGAACAGTAAACATCTCTGACGGAGCTTTAACTTTTGAGCATGAAGCTATAACAGTGGCCTTAGCCGAGTTTCTCTATGTATGCTTGATAAACAAGGGTCATGGAACTCCATTCATAAATTCCTTGGAGATGAGACCATTAAAAAACATCGTTTACGATTCATATGTCAATGCATCCCAATTTACCGATCTTATCGCCCGTGTTGACTTTGGTGGTAATAAAATTACTAGGTGAGCACAATCTTTTTATTTCATAAATCATGTTTCTTTGTTATTTTAATATTTTATTATATATCTATTCAAAATAAATTGTCTTAAAAGGTATCCTGTTGACATATATGATCGAATTTGGTACCCAATGACCGGTGTGGAGACAAACATCTCGACGTCTCTTAAGGTCGACAATAGTTATAACTATTTCGTACCTCCCTCTAGTGTGCTTCAAACAGCCGTCATACCCTCCAAGTCAAGTTTGAATGCTAGCTGGAGCCTAGACTTCTTTTGGACGACAGAGGATGGTGATCCTCCATTCTATGTAAACTGTCACTTTGCGGAGATTCAATCACTCCCAAGTAGTGGTAAACGCGAGTTCAACATATTCTACAATGAAGAAATATGGTATATAGTTCAATCAAATATATATATAATCAATTTATTAGCAAAAAGTTTGAAAATTCTTGTAGTAGCGCATCTCATGTATATAATACATTAGGTAACTAATTCGAGTTTGATACAAAATTAGGTTTGAACACGAGACTCCGAAGTACCTTAAGATAAACAGCTTATATTCTACTGGACCATTGTCTGACCCCAAATCTGGCACTGATGAATTCCACTTCACGCTCAATGCCACCTCAAACTCAACTGTTCCTCCACTTATAAATGCCATGGAGATTTTCTCCGTGTTGTCAGTAAATAACGCCATGACTGACCTTGATGATGGTATGCTTTGCTTTCAAACTCTTGATCATGTTAAAAAAAGAATGCATAACTGAACCAAATAATACAAATATATATTATTTTAAATATCTATTAATTTTGCAGTTGCAATCATAAATGCAAATGCTGTTAACTTTTTTCTTTGCTAGAATCAAATCTGTTTGTAATAGAGTATCAATTAACTCCAACTAAAACAACTTCAATTATTCTTCAAAACAAATAACTAATTTGATTTACATAAGGATTTATTTTCATAAAGGTTATGAGAAATGATCTATTTTCATTACATACGGTTGTACTTTTGCTTATGTAAATTTATATTTATATCAGTCGAGGCAATTTCGGCAATCAAGTCAGAGTACAAAGTGAATAAAAGTTGGACCGGCGACCCCTGTTCTCCAGTGAACTATAGTTGGGCTGGTATTGGTTGTAGCTACACAGGCAATTCACCGAAAGTTATTTCCTTGTATGTAATACTGCAAGAATTAACTTCAATTTTTTTATGAAAATAATAAAAAAAAATGAACAACGATTTTATTTTTACAGAAATCTTTCATCGAGTGGGTTTACCGGTTCTCTATCCTCCTCTTTTTCCAAGCTCCAAAATCTCAAGATTCTGTAAATCATTGCTAATATATATAATTTTTACTCTGAGTTCGACAAATTTCGTATCGACCTGTATTATCCTCGTCAATGCGGAGTCTCTAATTTTATGTACTCTTTCGTTCTTTTTACTACAGTGATCTATCGAACAACAAGCTAACTGGAACAATTCCTGATTTTTTGTCAACTATGACTTCTCTCCAAGTATTGTAAGTTTTCAAATTTCACTTGATTTTATATTGCATGGATACAATCAAGGAATGAAGAAAGAACTATTTGATTTATCTTTCTATCTCATTCTTAAAGATTTTTTTCTTTCTGCATTTGATTCTAGCATTGAATTTTCCTAATATTCCATAATAATAACGACATTTGCGCAGAGTATTGTCATGCAACTCTTTCACTGGTTCAGTCCCAGATGCATTACAAAAGAAATCAAATTCAGGCCTACTTACTTTTAAGTAAGAAATAGTCATTATCTTTAATTACTATGATTTCTTATTTATTGAAAATTTAATTTAATTATCGCCAGACATTCATTTTTTCGTATCTTTCGAGGTAAGGCCACCATTTTTTGTTTTAGTGCTGATTTCTAGTATTTTTAAATTCTCTATAGGAATGATAAAATATGTACATACAAGAAGAAATCACCAATTGTCTTTATTGTTTCCGTTGTTGTCACTGTGGTAGTGGTTGTGCTCCTATTGGGTCTGCTTTTTTTAATTTGCCGACAAAAAGCCAGATGTATTAGACCAAAAGGTAATTTATAAAGAAAGCAAGGTTCATGTAATTCATGAACAAGACTCTCATATTAGCACCAATTTTTGTTTTCCAGTGCCAGATCCAATGACTGTACCAGAAAGGGTAATTGAAATCCATGAAGTGCAATTGAAGACTAGGAAATACACAAAGCAAGACCTTGAGAAAATCACGAATAATTTCACAAAACGGATTGGTGGAGGTGGATTTGGCAGTGTTTTTGCTGGTATATTGGGAGACGGAACTGCAGTTGCTGTCAAGAGGCTCTCTGAAACATCAACCCAGGGGCTCAAACAATTTCTAACCGAGGTATATATGTAGCACTTTCTTGTACTCCTTTTTAAGGATTTTTGAATGAATAGAAAAGTCTCAGAATTAACATTTAATCAGAATGATTTGAACTCTCAATTTCATATATTTTATCAGTTGAGGATGCTATCAATCATCTGAAGCGGTATGAACAAGATTGGTATGCTTATGATATTAATGTTTTTTCTTGTTGTCTTGGTAGGCTGAGAGCTTAGCAACACTTCATCACAGGAACCTAGTTTCGTTAGTCGGTTATTGTGAAGATAAAAGTTGTTTGGCACTTGTCTACGAGTACATGGCCCGAGGAAGCCTTGAGGATCACATTAAAGGTTAACTTTTGACCAAAATACATTGTTCTCAGTAGTTAAAAACATGTTTTTCTCTAAGTAGATGTTGATGATTCATTTATTTGGTTTATATAAAGGTGATCGAGATTATCGAAGAACTCTTGGCTGGAGAGATCGACTTCATGTTGTCCTGGAAGCTGCACAAGGTCGGTACTCATACCAAAATCATTTTCATGTAAATTTTGCTCAAGTGACATAATAGACAATATAACTAATCAGACCCAATCACAACCCAATTACCCAAATGTTAGAAATCTGATTATATCAGTAATATCGAATTCTTTTCTAAGAAACAGTAATATCTTTAATTATAGCAATATAAAGTAATCAATTATAGGTAAGGCATGTTGACTTCTTCATTTGAACTTATTTTTATGTTGGCTTGCAATGATAGGGCTTGATTATCTTCACAGAGGATGCAGTGTACCTATAGTTCACAGGGATGTAAAGAGTAGCAATATACTTCTAGGAAGCAATTTAGAGGCCAAAGTTTCTGATTTGGGATTGGCCAGAGCTTTTAGTAGTAGTGCTCAGATGGGAACACTCCCAACTGCTATATGTGGTACCCGTGGCTACATTGACCCCGAGTATGTTTTCTTGAAAAAAAAAATAATATTTAGAGTGCGATAATTCATTTCCCAAAATGTGTAGCCAAGAAAGAAAGCACTAATAATTATGAATTTTAGGTCCTTCCATATTATGGTTATGTTTTTTAAAATACAGGTACTATGGCACTGGAATACTTACTGAAAAGAGTGACGTATATAGCTTTGGTGCAGTTCTGATGGAGATAATCACAGGCCAATCCTCTGTCGTACGAGGCCCGACTGGGGATGTTAACTTAGTCCACTATGTCAAAGAAAAAATGAAGCGGGGAGACATCACAAGCATTATTGACACAAGGTTTCAAGGAAGCTATGACTTGAATTCTGTGTGGAAGGTATGAAAACTAAACTGCTATCTATATCACTCTGATTCCGATACCATTTTAATCAAAGAAAAAAAATAGTTTTCTGAAATCATTGGTCGTTATTATAATAAAATATATTTCCACTTTCTGTAAAGGTCATGGAACTGGCTCTGAGCTGCACAAACGAGACATCAACACCAAGGCCAACAATGGCAGGAGTCGTGGCTCAGCTGATTAGTGTTAAGGAGATGGAGAATTATAGAGGTGGAGGTCTGAGGAATGAGAGTGTGAATAGTGATGGAACCAGTGTGGGTTATGATAGCAGTTTTCCAAATGAATCAGAAGGGTTTAGTGACTATGGTCCTTCTGCCAGATAGAGATTTGCACCTGCGCCTCAATTATGATCAGGTCCAATTTGTGTATAATGGTGTTCATATTGGATATTTTATATTTGTATGTAATGGAGAACATCTGCGTTGTGTTTGCTGCATTGGTTTTTCTTTTATGAATGGAAAAGGATGAGTTTTACTTTTGTTATGAACTACTTCAACCTCTGTTTTGTTTTCTTTCATATAATTGCACTCAATTAATTAGTCCTAGGCCACCGGCATGGTTTATTCCTATAAAATAAAAAATGGTATGTTGTGACACAAAATGGTATACTGATTTTTTGATAAATTGACATATAGATAAATTCTATACTGAAAATATTATAAATTACACAGAAATGAAATACTATTCAAAATTGACCTGGCAATTTTGCACTTTGCAATCTTGAAGGGTATTGACAGAAATGACATTTTTGCAAGGGTATATCCAAAAGTTATCTTTAGTTGACCTTTTAATTTTGATGATATATTTCAGCAAGTAGTGATTAGAACAAAACAGAGCATAGACATGGAAATCATTATCAGTTTGACCAGTAACAGGTACAAATTAAGTGCCTTTTCTTGCCCCCCCCCCCCGCCCCCTCTTCTCTCGAAGCCATAATCAAACCTCTAGTCAAGAATTTGGATATGTTGGTATAAAATAAACATGCACACAATTCAATTATACTTAATTATATTCTTATTACTGCTCTTAAGTGCTCATTGTTTTTCATAGATGTTTTGAGCCTACTTTGTGTATTGCATCTAGACCCGTAACTTGTAACTGAATGTTTTTTAGTTGATTCAGGGGAGCCTAAATGGCTATCCTTGCCTCCCTTAAAAAAATTGGGCCTTCATTCCCAAAATTTTCATAAAAATGTAGCCGTGGTCTAAATCTATCAATATTGATTTAAGATACATTTAATTGTATATGCCAGAAATAAAATTCTATAATAATCATTGCTGGCCAATCATCATTATTATAATCTCATGATGTCGCTTGCAATATAAACCCTTTGAAATTTTACCTAGCAAAACAATTTATTTTCTATTACAGACAATAGCAGTAGTTCACTGAATATCTATACCGCTGTGGTACCAGCTATGTTTTAATTCTATAAGGGATACTGAGACAAGATACAGCTGCCAGAGCATTTTATTCAAAAAATAAAAAGAGATTTTTTTTTTATGAACGAGAGAGAAATATTTGCAAGAGCAAGAAATTGTTCAGCCAGGTCGTTCCACTAATTTTTTTTCTTTGAGTTCTGATTAGAAAAAGTCATAGACATGGGGGGCATTAAGAACCGATCTGAACGAGTACAAATTCGTATACTTATCCTTTGTAAACCTTAATAAAACCTCTAGGTATTTGAATATAAAATACGAAACAAACATGCGCCCACAGTACGTCATTATTTCTGTGGGATTATACTCTTTTTGGATATTTGTATATTTAATTAATTCTTATATAATGCAATGCCAACAAGCATATTATGTATATGGTATGCATATGAACAAGTTAGCATTATAAAATTCTCTATATCCTACAAGACATATCAGAACGAAATTTTACTTGACGAGTTTCCTGTTCGATGATGCTGAGATTATGGTTTATCTTTGCTATTTTACTAGCAACAAATCAAGTTCTATGCCAGACTACTGATGGTGAGTCTTCTACATTTTCCTTTGTCTTCCTATTTTTTTTGGAAATTTGTGGTACGCTTATGAATCATGCATTAAGGATGGATGTACAGATTTTGTTAATTAATTGAATCTAGAATATTATGGGTATGTAACGTTTTTGAGAAACTGTGTTGTAATCCATCTTTACCGGCTATTATTGGCTAATCTAGTTGATAAAGTATATTGCATATGAAGCAAGAGGAAGAGTTTGTGCGTTTGCCCAATTTATATTTTTCTTTGTTTAAATAAGCAAAAAATATATTATAGTCATCTTGGTTGACCTCCTTTTGTAGGTTTTGTGAACATTGATTGTGGCAATACAAAAAATTACACTGATCCAACCACAACGCTTATATACACTCCCGATGATCAATATGTAGACACTGGTGCAATCTACAATATCAAAGACAATTACAAGTCTGAAGTATTGTACCAAACAGATTTAAATCTTCGAAGCTTCCCAAATGGAGATCGAAACTGCTATACTCTAAAACCCGTTGTGAAGAACAACACATATCTTGTAAGAGCAACATTCTTTTATGGAAATTATGACGGGTTTAATAGTATAAAGTCTAACAACCCGATATTATTCGATCTACATATTGGGGTCAATTATTGGAGAACAGTAAATATCTCGGATGTTAGCTATACTTTTGAGCATGAAGCTATAACAGTCTCCTTAGCCGATTTTCTATATGTATGTTTGATAAACAAGGGTCATGGAACTCCATTCATAAATTCTTTGGAGATGAGACCATTGAAAATGAAAGCCTCTGTTTATCCTGCCAACGCATTCCAATTTACCGATCTTGTAGCCCGACGTGACTTTGGAGGCATTAAATTTACTAGGTGAGCACAATTTTTTTTCTTTTCTGTTGATAGATCCCATTTTCATTCCACTTACTGGTCATTATAATCTATGTAAAACTAAATATTGTCTTAAAAGGTATCCTGATGACAAGTTCGACCGAATTTGGAACCCACTAATTAGCAGTTGGACAAACATCTCAACATCTCTTAAGGTCGACAATAGTAATAATTTCGAGCCTCCCTCCGCTGTGCTTCAAACTGCCATCCTACCATCAAAGTCAAGTTCGGATGCCTGGAGCCTGGACTTCTTTTGGACTACAGAGAATGCTAATCCTCCATTCTATGCAAACCTTCACTTCGCGGAGATTCAATCACTCCCAAGTAGTGGTAAACGCGAGTTCAATATATTCTACGACAATGATCTATGGTAAAACTATATATAATTAATTCAGTAGCAAAAGAGTTTGAAATTTCTCATAATAGTATCTTAGTAGCACATTTCATGTATATTGTATATAATATATTATAGAATTAACTGTGAGTTTGGTATAAAATTAGGTACGATCACGAGATTCCGGCGTATCTGGAGATAAACACCATTTACTCAACTAAACCATTGTCGGACCCCACCTCTGGCTCTGATGAATACCACTTCTCCCTCAATGCCACCTCAAACTCAACAGTTCCTCCACTTATCAATGCTGTCGAAATTTTCTCCGTGTTGCCAGTAAAAACCATCATGACTTACATTGATGATGGTATGCTTTACTTTCAAACTCTTGATTATGTTAAAGAGAATGTATATAATTGAACCGAATTATGTAAATTTCTCTTCAACGATGAAATTGTAATGAATTATAGAGAAATATGTAGATGTGACGGGTCCCTGCATGATGCATGCCATTTTTTTTAATTGCATTATATATATTATTTGTAACAAAGGTATATAAAACACATAAAACAGTTTTTAAATGCGTAGTTTATGTATTGTTTTCAAAAAATATATTTTTATCTATATGTACTGTTCTTAAAAAATATATTTGCATACTGTTTTTATATACTTTTAAGTTATATACATTGTTTCACCGAAAGAAACAAAGATTGTTGTGCTGCACGATGGGAATCCCCCATCCTGCAGCATCAGGTCCATTTTTTATACATTACAGTTGCAAGATACAACTACAAATAACTTTTGCTAGTATGAGATTCGTTTGCAGCACATCAATAACCTGCAACTTATACAATTTTGAATTATATTTTTTACTTATTTTTAGTTATGTATTTTTATTTTTTTTTGTATCAGTTGAGGCAATTTTCGCAATCAAGTCAGAGTACAAAGTGAATAAGAGTTGGACTGGCGACCCATGTTCGCCAGTGAACTACAGTTGGGCTGGTATCGGTTGTAGCTATACAGGCGATTCACCAAAAATTACTTCCTTGTAAGTAATACTGCAAGAAATAACTTCATTGTATGACGCTAGGAATTAAAATCTAAAATAAATATAACAATGATATTGTTGTTTGCAGGAACCTTTCATCGAGTGGGTTGACCGGTTCTTTGTCCTCATCTTTTTCCAAATTACAAAATGTCAAGATTCTGTAAAGCATTTCTAATCCAAATTTAATTTTTATAATTAACTTGACTCTAGAGATTGAAATTTTTTGTACTGCCTTGTATTATCCTGGTCAATTTAGAATCCGTAATTTTTTATACTTTTTCGTTCTGTTTGCTCTAGTGATTTATCAAACAACAAGTTAAGTGGAGAAATTCCTGATTTTTTATCCACCATGGCATCTCTTCAAGAATTGTAAGTTTTCAAATTTTACTTGATTTCTTTTAATTAGTACTTAACTTTTATGTTGCAAGATATGATCAAGGATGAAGAACCTAACCATTCGAGTTATCCTTCTTTCTTATTTTTTTAGGTTTTTTTTTTGCTTTTTGCATTTGATTTTAGCATTGAAGTTTCCTAATGGTCCATTGTAATCTCAATATTTGTGCAGAGACTTGTCGTGCAACTCGTTCACTGGTACAGTCCCAGAGGCATTACAAAAGAAATCAAATGCCGGAATACTTATATTGAAGTAAAAATATTCATTATCGTTAGTAATGTGGTTTCTTACATTGAAAAAATGAAAATTTCAATTACCACCATAAATTATGCATTTGTTTTATTTATTAGTGCTGATTCTAGAATTTGTATGCTTTATAGGAATGGCAATATATGTAACTACAAACCATATACTAATCCGAAGAAAGCACCAATTGTCCTTATTGCTTCTGTCATTATCGCCGTGGTAGTGGTTGTGCTCTTAATTGGTCTAGTATTTGTAATTTGCAAAAGAAAACACAGAGGTCATAGGCCAGAAGGTAATTATAACAATATTTATATTATAAGCAAGGTTGGTGTAATTCATGAACGACTCATATTAGCAACAACTTTTGTTTGCCAGTACAAGATCGAGTAGTACCAGCTCCAATGCCAGTACAAGAAAGTGCGATTGAAATTCATGAGGTGCATTTAAAGACAAGGAAATACACAAAGCAAGACCTTGAGATAATCACGAGTAATTTCACAAGACGAATTGGTGGAGGCGGATTTGGCAGTGTTTTTGCTGGCACACTGAAAGACGGAACTGCAGTAGCTGTCAAGAGGCTCTCTGAAACATCAACCCAAGGGCTCAAGCAATTTCTAACCGAGGTATATATAATATATACAAGTAACACATTTTTGCGCTCCTCATTTAAGGATTTTTTTTATGAAGAAAAAAGGCTCAGATTTGAGAATTTTACTCTAAGTATGATTTGAACTCTCAAGCTCTTGCAGCTTATCAATTTAAGGATTATATCAAGTATTTGAAACTGTATGAAACTATGAACAGGATTGACATGCTGATAATATTAAACTTTTTTCTTGTTGTCTCTACAGGCTGAGAGTTTAACGACACTTCATCACAAGAACCTGGTTATTTTAGTCGGTTATTGCGAAGATAAAAGTTGTTTGGCACTTATCTATGAGTACATGTCTCAGGGGAGCCTTGAGGATCGTATTAGAGGTTTATATACAGGTGCTCAAAATTATGGAAGAACTCTTAGCTGGACAGAACGGCTTCATGTTGTCCTGGAAGCTGCACAAGGTCAGTACTCGTTATAAAGTATTCAATTATTGTCGAAGGCATAACTATTTTCCTCATCTTATCGGAGCAGTCTCGATTTAACTAAACTAATTTTATATTGGCTTGATATGACAGGGCTTGATTATCTTCATAGAGGATGCACTGTACCAATAGTGCACAGGGATGTGAAGAGTAGTAATATACTTCTAGGAAGCAATTTAGAAGCGAAGGTTTCTGATTTGGGATTGGCCAGGGCTTTTAGTAATAGTGCTCATAAAGGAACGATCGCAACTGCTATATGTGGTACCCGTGGCTACATTGATCCAGAGTATTTTTTTTTCTCAAAAAAGAAAATAATACTTTAGAGTATAATAATATATAATTCATCTCCTAAAATGTTTTCCATGATGGACGCTAATAAATATGTTAGTACTTCGATTGAATTTGAGGTACTTCCATATCGTAGTTATAATTATTTTTGTCTAAAAACAGGTACTACACCACAGGTATGATAACTGAGAAAAGTGACGTGTACAGTTTCGGAGTAGTTCTGCTAGAGATAATCACAGGTCAATCCGCTGTCATGCAAGGCCCAAACGGGGAAGTCAATTTAGTTCATTATATCAAAGAAAAAACAAGGGGAGGAGACATCACAAGCATTATCGATGAAAGGTTTCAAGGAGACTATGACTCAAATTCTGTGTGGAAGGTGTGATATTAAAATTCTATCTAAGCCACCCTGATTCTGATATCAGAAGGAAAAAAAAATTCAAATTAATTGTCTTTGTTATAATAAAAAACTTTTTTTCATTCTGGAAAGGTCATGGAACTGGCTATGAGCTGCATACACGACATTTCAGCACCGAGGCCAACAATGGCAGGAGTGGTGGCTCAGCTGATAATTGTTAAGGAGATGGAAAATTCCAGAGGCAGAGGTGTTAGGAATGAGAGTGTGTATAGTGATCAAGAAATCAGTGTGGGTTATGATAGCGGTTTTGCGAAGGGATCAGACATGTTTGGTCCTTCTGCCAGATAGGGAGATCTGCTTAATTTGGCCAATTTGTATTTTAATTGTGTGGATTTTGGAGATTGTATATTTGTATGAAGGAGAATGCGTCTCCATTATGTTTGCTGCATTGAGTTTTCTTTTAAGAATGGAAAAATGAGTGTTTATGAACTTGAACTTCTGTTTTGTTTTGTTATTTTGTTTCAGACTATACACTCAACTAATTAAGCCATTGGCATGTTTGTTGCTATATAATACAAAATATAACATGTTGAGACACAAAATGATATACTGATAAAATTTTGATATACTGATATATTCAAAAACTTATATACTGAAAATATCATGAACACAAGGATGTAATATTCAAAATTGACCTGGTCAATTTTGAAATTAGCAATCCTGAAGGGGCACAAATACTGAGATAATATACAGTTTTGTTGGGTTAAGGTATGATTAGTTGACCTGGAATTTTGATAATATTTTTCAGGCTGTTATGATTAGAACAAACCTAGACGTGCATATCATTAATTATCAGTTGACCAAGAACATGTACAAATTTAAGTACCAGTTTTTGGTACCCCTTAATCAAACCTTTACCTAAGATTTTGGATATGTTAATATGAATTGACATGCACACAACATCCAATGGGATTATACTCAATTATATTCTTATATAATGCAGGGCGGATGCATGTCAACCCTCTCTTAATCATGTTATTTAATTCTCTACACTATGCCCACCACGTCCAAAGAGAATTTGTTTCTATGTTGAGTAGCTCCTTTTTGTTTATTGTGTTGAACAAACCATACATGGAAATCATTACCCCAGTTGACCAAGAATTCAGTGCCATTAATTAGAAGTACCTATTTTGTGGTAGCCCTTAATCAAACTTCAGATAAGAATTTGGATAATATTAATACAAAATAAACTTGCACTCAATACTTAACTATATTCTTCTATAGTGCAAGTCAACTCCATGTTAAACAATGTATATAGTATATAATAAAAAATTATTTCAGTAGTATAAACTATCAAGTCCTCTATCCTGAAAATCATATCCAATGAGATTTGTTTCATGAGGCTTCCAGTTCCAATAATGGTGGTTAAATTTTGCTTTCTGTTGGTTATTCTACTCAAAGCAAATCAAGTGATCCTTTGCAAAACTAATGACTGTGAGTTGCTCTTTTTATTATTGTCCAACCAAATTTTGATAATTAAAATGGATTCAAAATAATTCTTGATATGTTACTTCGCCTCCTTTTGTAGCGTTTGTGAACATCGACTGTGGAAATACAAAGAATTACACCGACCCTATAACAAACTTTACTTATACTCCTGATGATCAATATATAGACACCGGAGAAATCTCCAACATCAAAGATAATTACAAGTCCAAAATATCATACCAATCAGATTTGAATCTCCGAAGCTTTCCACATGGAGATAGAAACTGTTATACTCTAAACCCTGACATACAAAATGACGGATATCTCATCAGAGCGACTTTCTTTTATGGAAATTATGACGATCGTGGTAGTGTAAAGCCCAACAAACCGATATTATTTGATCTTCATATTGGTGTCAATTACTGGAGAACGGTAAATATCTCTGATCCGGGTTATTGTTATGAATGGGAAGCTATAACAGTCGCCTTAGCCGATTTTCTATCGGTTTGTTTGGTAAACACGGGTCATGGAACTCCATTCATAAGCTCTTTGGAGATGAGACCATTGGAGGCCTCCCTTTATCCATACATAAGTGCATCTCAATTTACCAGTATTGTCACTCGTCTTAACCTTGGCGGTCATGCGGTCACAAGGTAAGTGCAAACTTTTAACTTGAGATTAAAAAAATGGTTAAATTCTTTGACAATCTAATAAGTTGTGTGAGAAACAGGTATCCTGAGGACAATTATGACCGAATTTGGTATCCAACGATCGGTGGATGGACGAACATCTCTACATCTTTAAAGGTCGATGAAAATCCAACTCATTTTTGGACGCCTTCAATTGTGCTTCAAACAGCTGTGATCCCATGGAGTTCAGCTCCCAATGCTTCAATAGCCTTCTTTTGGACCGAAGAGAATAATTATCCTCCCTTTGTTATAAATCTTCATTTTGCTGAGATCCAATTACTCCCAGCCGGTGGCAAACGCGAGTTCAACGTTTACTACAATGAAAGCATTATACAGTATGTATGTAGTAAAAAGAAATTGTGTCATGTTGTCGCATGGCTGGTATATTTGACAAACAATTCAAGCTCAATGTTAAATTAAAAAAAAAAAGAGTTCAAGCTCAACCAAAAGATAACAATACATATAGCCATTATTAAAAAAAAAATACATACAGACCACCAAACGAAACAAAATACTTTAAAACAAGAATGTTAGCACGACCTTACCTTATTTTTTTTTTTTAATGAATAACAAGACATCATCTAAATATACAAAATAGTTCAATTATCTAGTTACACATGTATTATTGTTGTATCAAAGTAGCTTTATGAAGATCACTAATTTAAAGTTTAAATTAAAATTAGATATGAGCATTATACCCCAGACTACCTGACAGCTGCAACCATTTTCACTGATAAACCTCTGTACAAGCCCCCATCTGGGTCTGATCAGAAGTACCTCTTCTCGCTCAATGAGACCTCAAACTCAACGCTTCCTCCACTTCTCAATGCTATTGAGGTTTTCTCCCTGTTACAAGTAAAAAACGCCATGACTGACCTTACTGATGGTATAATATACCCGATTTAATATAATTTTTTGTAAGAATTTCTTCTCATATCTTGTTTTTCTTTTTCTCATATTCTATTTATAACAGTTGAGGCAATTTTGGCAATCAAGTCAGAGTACAAAGTGAATAAGAGCTGGACTGGTGACCCTTGTGCTCCGGTGAACTACAGTTGGGCTGGTATAGGTTGCAACTACAAAGGCGATTCACCGAAAATTATTTCCATGTATGTATAATTTCTACAAGAACTAACTTATGTTTTGTATGAAAATAGGCTGCAAAATCTTAAGTAAATTTGATAATGGTTTTGATATTTGCAGAAACCTTTCATCAAGTGGGTTGGCTGGTTCCCTATCCTCATCCTTTTCCAAGCTCCAAAATCTCAAGATTCTGTAAAGCATTGCTAATTGGAATTTAGTTTCTAAAAGTTATTTTCACTGAAAACTATTGTGCAGCGACGAAATTATCTCACTCAATATAAATAATCTGTTGGTTTTAAATTTCCTTTATTTTCTTGCTTCAGTGATTTGTCATACAACAAGCTAAATGGAACGATTCCTGATTTCCTATCCAATATGACATCCCTTCAAGTATTGTATGTACTAAGCTTTTGCATGTTCAAGAAAGTCCATTTTATACAATAGCTGTGATTCTTACTAATTGTGTTTATAATGTTGATGTTTCATGCAGAGATTTGTCATGCAACTCTTTCATTGGTCATGTCCCCACAGCATTGCAAGATAAATCAGATGCAGGACAGTTGACATTGAAGTAACATCTGTTCTCTTTACTGTGGCTTCTTAATTTTTTTTTTTTTTTTTTTTTTGAAGTGTGGCTTCTTAATTGTTGAAAATTAATAATTTAATTCATCATTTATTTCATACTCCAACCTTGAACATTTGTTGAATGGTGTTTGCATTCATTCCTGATTTTCTGCGAATATTGTATAGGAATGACAACACATGCAGCTACCTCAAATCAGATAACAATTCGAAGAAATTACCAATCACGGTTATTATCTCGGTAGTAGTAGTTGTGGTGGTAGCTGCTCTCCTAGCAGTTTCACTTTTCATATTTTGCGAAAGAAGGCGCACTCCACAAGGTAACAATAAGAAAAAGAACAAAAAAATGATGCATTATTAGTACTAATTTACTGAATGCATCAATATCGTTTTATGGTTTTTTTTTTTGCTTCAGGAGGCGAATTGCCTCACTGAGATTTTCATTAATCAATATTTAAGAGAGCATACAAGATTAGTTTAAAAAATATTTACAGACCATTTGAAAAAGAGAAACAGAAGAAAAAGAACTAGAAAAGAAAATAGGAATTCAGGGCAAGCATTATCTACTAAATACAATGCTTGCTCGCCTGTCTCGAACTAGCAGTATTTACAGACCATTTTATATGTTGTTAACAGAAAATGAAATTGAAATTCACCAAGTACAATTAAAGACTAGTAAATTCACAAAGCAAGAACTGGAAACAATTACGGGCAATTTCTCTAACAAAATTGGTGGAGGCGGATTTGGTAGTGTTTATGCTGGTACGTTAAATGACGGAACTCGTGTTGCTGTCAAGAGGCTCTCTGAAACATCATCCCAAGGACTAAAGCAATTTCTAACCGAGGTATTTTTTTTATAATTGGACCTACTTGAAGATTTCATTAAAAATGAATTGCAAAAAAAAAATGATTCAAAATAAGTGCACTTTATGTATCGACTCAAAATATGTAAATTGAGGATTATATGATTCATTTAATATATTGAAATTTAACAATATGTGGTAGTGGTATTAAATATGAGTTGCATTGCTGGTTTAATATCGGTCTATTTGTCGATTCGGCAGGCTGAGAGCTTAGCGATGCTTCATCACAGGAACTTGGTTTCATTAATTGGTTATTGTGAAAAGAAAGATTGCTTGGCACTTGTCTATGAGTACATGCCTCTAGGAAGCCTTGAGGATCACCTTAAAGGTCAACATCAACTATGTCATTATTAGAACAGTGAAATAAAAAAAATATTATTATTTTTTCTTTTTCAGTTACTATATTATTTATACTAATTTTGTTTTATAGGTGGTCAAGATGATGGAAAAACACTGAGCTGGAGAGAACGAGTTCACGTTGTCTTGGAAGCTGCAAAAGGTCAGTCAGAAAGCATTTTCTTTAAACCAAATTTTCTCTCCGCGCACAGTTCCTGTTTTATAAATGAAACGAGTTAATCATAATTCAAATCTTCTCTAATGACCTTTTAATTTGGCTTTGAAAAATTTAGGGCTTGATTATCTACACAGAGGATGCACAGTGCCCATAGTGCACAGAGATGTAAAGAGTAGTAATATACTTTTAGGAAGCAATTTAGAGGCGAAGATTTCTGATTTGGGATTGGCCAGGGCTTTCAGTAACATTTCTCAGAAAGAAACACTTGCAACAACTATATGTGGTACTCGTGGCTACATTGACCCAGAGTACGTTTATGTTTTTAATTTTTCTTTCATACCTTTCTCAATTTGTAATGCCCATGAGCATCAAAAAAAAAAAAAAAAATTGTAATGCCCTTTGGACTAGTACTTAGTACCAGATAATTTTTTTTTGAGAAGTTCTTCAATACATCTAATCTTTTTGGACCGTCCATTATAGTAGATCTAATGGTTAAAATTAATTGTAGTGACCTGTTAAATTCATACAGCCAGTTTAGCCAGTGATTTAATTTATACAGCCGGTTAAATATTTATTAAGCGAGAGTAAATGAGAGGGTATATTAATAATTTTAAACCACCATCACATGGGGATGTGGGCAGTTAGGTGAAACATTAAATATAATATGTTACAATTATACTTTTATAACTAGTTTGACGGGTTGATTTATTAGCCTTTATAGCATCCACCATACAAGCTACTCTTAGTATTATTCATCTAGAATTTACATCTTTATTCTGGCAACAAATATATATTTTTTTCCAGAACCAAAATGCACACACACAAATGAAACTAAAAATAAGGATAAAAAGTTAACTCATAACAATAGAGGAAAATTTATCCCGTTTCCAATAAAATATTTGACTATGTTGTTATCTTGCTATCTATTTATTTTTTATCATACCTCCATATATTTTTTATTAAAGCTATGTATTATTAATATTATTTATTATAACTAGTATATATTTGATTATGTAAGTTTTGTGCTTACAAACTCATTATAATTTGTATGCTGCATATATTAATTTTGTATGCTACTCACATATATAATATTTTAATAACTTGTTTTATTCATTTATAAAAAAAAATTATGTTTTCGTAAATTCATAACATAAAAAATGTATAATGTGGCTCGATGGATCTAAGTCATGCCTCATTAAGCAAAAAATGATATATAAAAATGCTTTTAAATGAAATATATTTATTTATAGTATATTTATGAAAATAAATATTAGGATATGTATCCAATGCAATGAATGAAAATAAAATATAGAAAAGGATAAAAAAGTACTTTTTGGATATGGTTAGCATAGCAATTGTTTCTTTTTATCTCGGCTTTGCCCTCGAGAAATAAACGGCTAAGATGAGATTGTATGAGCGAAACTTTTTTGTGAGTGAGTGTATGGAAGCATTGCCCTTTTTTTTTTATTTAATACAAGGATTGTTCTTATGAAAATCTTTTAAGAATTTAAAACTACCGTAGTTATCATTACTTACTACTTACTACTGCTTAAACACAGGTACTACAACACTGGTATGATCACCGAGAAGAGTGATGTGTACAGTTTTGGGGTAGTTCTTCTAGAGATAATCACCGGCCAGTCACCTGTCATAAAAGATCCAAGCGGGAACATCAATTTAGTTAATTATGTCGAAGAAAAATTGAACCACCAAGACCTCACAAGCATGATTGATCGAAGGTTTCAGGAGAATTACGACTTCAATTCTGTGCGGAAGGTCTGTTAACTATATCGTTTTCATACCATCTTGAGATAATTTAATTCTCTTTTTATGGTATAATTTAATTCTCTTTCTTATATATAGTACACTATTTTTTTGTTTCTTTCTTTCTGAAAGGTCATGGGACTGTCTCGGAGCTGCACACATGACACGTCAGAACCGAGGCCAACAATGGCAGAGGTGGTGGCTCAGCTGACAATCGTTACGGAGATGGAGATCAATTATCGAGGTGGAAACAATGAGAATATGTATGGTGAGAGAATCAACATGGGCTACAATACCGGCTTTGGAAACGGATCAGACTCATTTGGTCCTTCTGCCAGATAGAGGTCTGTATGTATCATCTGTTCAAATTTGATTGGATCCATTTTGTGTTTTGATTGTGTTGATTTTGGACATTGTGTATTTGAATGTAAGTGGATACATCTGGGTTTTGTGTGCTGTCTGGATTCTTTTTCTGACGAATGGAAAAAGACCGAGTCTTACTTCTATTATGAATTGGGATTTTTTTTTTTTTTTGTTCAAGACAAAATCAATTATGTCATTGGCATGTTTGCTTCTATGATTTGTTTAACCCACTTGTTTAGTTAAAAATTGTTCTTTGTGGCAGCAATGAATTTGACTGCATAATGGTCGCATGAATCCCAGTAAATTTTTTTTGTAAAATAGAAATTAACTAGAATACAACCATATTTTTTTCCTTCAAAAAAAGTTAAACAAATTAATGTCATTTTGTACGCACTAAACAATTTACGTATTTAATTAAAAAAAAATCTTATATTGACTGGTATACTCATAATTTTTTGAAGTTGATTGTTTTAAAAAATATATACAAAGTTGATACAATATCCAAAAATGACCTGGTAATTTTGCAGTTCACAAACAGGTTGTGATACAAAAAACACTTACGCAAATTTCATATACGACATAAGATATGATAAATTGGCCTGATAATTTTGATGATATTTTTTCAACCAATTGTGGTTAGAAGAGATCATACACAAGAAAATCATTACCCTTTTAATTAGGAGGAATAACATGGAAATCATTACCAGGTGACCAAGAATAGGTACAAATTAAGTACTAGTTTTTGGTACCCCTTAATCTTAATAAAACCTCTTGTTAAGAATTTGGATATATATATTATTTATAAAAACAAACATGCTGACAACATTCTATTATGTGGGATTATACTTAATTTATTCTTATATAATGCAACGCGGACTCTCATTTAATCATTTTTTTTTTTGAAGCTTAGCAGGCGAAATGCCTTGCTGAAATATCATTAAAATTAAATAAAAAGGTTCGTACAATAAAAATACTCATTTAATCATGTATACAGTAATTATAATATATAAACAAATTAGTTAGTAATATAAAAACCCCTACACTAAGCCACGTCCAAAAGTATTTGTTTCTGCGTTGAGTACTTTCTTTTGTTTATTGTGCTTTGTTTTTTGTTGGCTCAAGTATAATACAATTTTTTTTAAATAGACGATACAAATACTTATTCATTAGAACAAATTTTTATAGACATGCGAATCATTATCAGTTGACGAAGAACAAATTAAAATCAAAGCTCTAGGGACTTCAATGTATTAACACAAAGAAAACATGCATCCAACATTGATCAATTACGTCATTAATTCTACCTAATTATATTATTCTTGCATACAACATTGATCAATTGCGTCATTATACCTAAATATATTATTCTTTTATAGTACCATATTACCATGTCAACTCACTATAAATTTATGCGGTATATATAACAAACTGTTTCAGACTTTCAGTAGCATATAAAACTCTCGATCAATCCTACAAGAGATATCAAACGAGAATTCGTTGTAGTTTCCAACTCTGATTATGATGAAACTGTGCTTTATCTGTATTATTTTTCTCAGTACCGCAAACCAAATTCTCTGCCAGACTACTGATGGTGAGTAGAGTAGCTACATTTCATTCTACTTTTTCCTTTGTTAGTCCTTTCTTTTGAAAGAATAATTAGTATGAAGTACAAATTTTGATACTTAAAATGAATTTGGAATCATTCTTGATATGTACTTCACATTACTTTTGTAGGTTTTGTGAACATAGATTGTGGCAATACAAAAAATTATACTGATCCAATCACAAATTTTGTATACACCACTGATGATCAATACATAGACACCGGTACAAACTACAACATCAGAGACAATTACAAGTCAAAACTAGATCATAATGAAACAGATTTAAATCTCCGAAGCTTTCCGAACGGAGACCGTAACTGCTATACTCTAAACTCTGTTGTTCAAAACAGCGTGTATCTCGTCAGAGCGAGTTTTTTTTATGGAAATTATGATGGCCTTGGTAGTGTAAAGTCTAACAATCCAATATTATTCGATCTTCATATTGGGGTCAATTATTGGAGAACAGTAAATATCTCAGATCCCAGCGTTACTTTTCGGCATGAAGCAATAACAGTCGCTTTAGCTGATTTTCTGTTAGTATGCTTGGTGAACAAGGGTCATGGAACTCCATTCATAAATTCTTTGGAGATGAGACCATTAAAAAGCTCCCTCTATCCATACGTGAGTTCATCGCAATTTATCGATCTTGATGTAAGAGTTGATCTTGGTGGTAACAAGATCACAAGGTGAGTATTATTATATCATTCCACCAAATAAAGCTCATTATTAACTCAACTAATTAACCTACTATGTATCAATAGAAATCTAAACTTTTGCCGAAAAAGCAGGTATCCTGATGACAAATACGACAGAATATGGAGTCCACATATCGATCTGTACACAAACATCTCGACATCTTTGAAGGTAAGAAATGACAACGATGAATCCACCCCTCCCTCTTCTGTGCTTCAAACAGCCATTCTACCACCCAACCCAAACGACTCGAGTCTATACCTTTTTTGGTCCAAACCTTCCAATAATCCTCAGATTCTAACGAACTTTCACTTTGCTGAGATTGAACAACTCCCTCCCGGTGGCATACGCGAGTTCAACATATTCTATAATGAAAATTATGAAATGCCATTGTACGCAATCCAAACTAAGATTGATTGATTCTATTCGATTTATTTAATTTAATGCTTAAGTCTATCATGCACTACATTTTCAATTAGATACAAAGTGCACAATCATAACTACAATAACGTAGTACTTTTCAATAAATTTAATGGGAAAATTTCAAAAGTGTTTACAATAGATACATCTCATCTCATATGATAAAGAGAATTAACTTCAAATTTCTTCTAAAATTAGATACGATCATGCGAGACCACTATACCTACAGGCACTTACAACATATACCCCCGACCCGCTCCCTGAACCGAGCTCTGACAGGTACCTAATCACGCTTAATGCCACCTCCAACTCCACAGCTCCTCCGCTTTTAAATGCTGTCGAGGTTTTCTCCTTGTTGCAAGTGAAAAACGCCATGACTGACCTTACTGATGGTATGCTATACATTCTCCCCCTTGATTTCGTTAAAGAGAGAATTTTCTTTTAATGTGTAGAGAAACACGTAAATTCGATAAATTTTTCTAAGTTTTGAAAGGATAAATTTGGTATTAAAGTTTGATATTATGAGTTTTCATAATGGTATATGCCAGTTGATGCTATATTAGAAATCAAGTTAGAATACAAGGTGAATAAGAGTTGGTCTGGTGATCCCTGTGCTCCGGTGAACTATACTTGGGCTGGTGTCGGTTGTAGCTCTGGCAGAGATTCTCCAAAAATTATTTCCTTGTAAGTAATTACTAAAATTTTGAATTAAAATAAGAATCGAAATATAAATGAAGGTTTTTTGAAGAATAAATATGAATAAATATTAATAATGAGTCTCCTCTGAGAAATAAAAAAAGAAACAAAATGATGAATCAGTGACTTTTTAATCACAGAAACCTTTCGTCGAGTGGATTGACCGGTTCTCTGTCGTCTTCTTTCTCCAAGCTCCAAAACATCAAAATTTTGTAAGGCATTTCTGTTTGAGATTTAGTTTCTGAAAAGTTAATTTGAGATCAAACAATTTTTTGTACTGGTCTTAATTACTGAACTTTGTCAATTCTGAACTTAGTTTTGTTTCTTTTGACTTCAGAGATTTGTCGAACAACAGGCTAAACGGAACAATTCCTGAATTTTTTTCCACTATGAAGTCTCTACAAGTATTGTAAGCACTTAAACTAAACTTCTTTTGATAATTGAGTGTTTAAACTAAATTTTTAAATCCTAATCGTCTTTTGTAACGTCCACATTTATGAAGAAATTTGTCGTGCAACTCTTTCAAAGGTTCAATCCCCGATGCATTACAAAATAAAGTAAGCGCTGGACAACTTACTTTGAGGTAAGCAACAGCTCGAGCTTATTTTTCATCTTTTTCTTTTACAAAATTTGAAATTTTTTTTGGTAGTGTTGATGTCTAATTTTGCATGAATGTTACACAGGAATGATGACGCATGTAGTTTTGCGACATCAAATAATAATAATAATAATAATTACAAGAAAGCAACTATTGCGGTTATGGTTGTTGTCTTTGTGGTGATGGTGCTTCTATCAGTTTCGTTTTGTATTATTTGCAAACGGAGCAGCAGAATTACAGATAATTATAAAAAACTCAAAAACAAAATTTTAAGACTAGGTACTAGTTACGAGTCAGGACAAATTTAGATATATTCATGTTCATGTATTTATACGATATTTCTTTTTCTTTTGGTACCAGATCATCACATGCCAACACCAGAACATCCAATCGTAAGACTAAAGACAAAGAAATACACAAAGCAAGAAATAGAAACAATTACTGATAATTTCGCAACAAAAATTGGTGGAGGCGGATTTGGTGGTGTTTTTCGTGGTACATTAACTGACGGAACCAGTGTTGCTGTTAAGAAGCTCTCTGAAACATCAAAACAAGGGCTCGAACAATTTGCAGCTGAGGTATGTAACAGTTCCTAGTACCAATTTGCTCTTTTACGCCTTCAATTTTACTTTTAATATTTCTTTATTTTAAATAGTATTTACAAAATGATCCTTAGCCTAGTTGAGTATCTTGGATAAGGTAAAAAAAATCATATTAATACATGAAGATGAATATAAGAAAAATCCCATAATACAAGAAAAATCATATTAATTCCTCCTAAGATAACATTAATTACAGTGTCATGAATCATGGCATTTATGATACATAACTTTTATTCGAGAAATATCCGGTATGTTATGAACATGACATGCTATTTCGGTATTAATTTGTTTTCTTTGCTATCATGGCAGGCGGAGAGCTTAGCGATGCTTCATCATAGGAATCTGGTTTCATTACTCGGTTATTGTGAAGATGATAAATGTGTGGCACTCGTCTATGAGTTCATGTCTATGGGAAGCCTTGAGGATCATATTAAAGGTAAGTTTTCTCTAGTTAATTTTATTTTTGTGTGATTAATTTTGATAGTTATGTAACAGTCTGTAACGAAATTGGAGAGAAGGTGTAGTCTCAATTTGAATATAAAGTTAAGTTACTTAAATAGATAGATGGGTCTATAATTGTTATAATCCACTCAAGAATTTTAATGACATATGTTGTGTCTCAATAGTTTTAATGGACCACTAGGCTTATTTGGCTCTGACAAGTTCAGTATATCGTTTTTTAGGAAATCAAGATTTCGAAAGAATTCTGGGATGGCGAGAGCGACTTCATGTTGTCTTAGAAGCTGCACAAGGTCAGTTAAATAAATACTTCTCACACTGATTTTTCAGTTCAATATGATTTATGTGTTTTTTTGCTTTGAAATTGTATAGGACTTGATTATCTTCACAGAGGAGGCACAGTACCAATTGTGCACAGGGATGTAAAGAGTAATAATATACTGTTAGGAAGCAATTTAGAGGCAAAGGTTTCTGATTTGGGATTGGCTAGAGCTTTCCAAAGCAGCACACAGACAGAAACAGAAACATTGGTATGCGGAACACACGGCTACCTCGATCCAGAGTATGTTTTCCTTACTTTTGGTTTCTTTCCTGTCAAAACAAAATTTGAGGATGTAAGAGTATTTCTCTAGTGGCGTTATTTTATTACTTCAGTTATTTACATTATGTAAGAATTTACACTTATATGTCGTATTACTTGTATCTAAATTCAGGTACTTCAGAAACGGCATACTCACTAAGAAGAGTGATGTATACAGTTTCGGAGTTGTCCTTTTGGAGATAATCACTGGCCTATCCCCAATAATAAAGTATCCAAATGGAGACGTCGTCAACTTAATTCATTACATCACTGAGAAAGTAAAGCAACATGACATCACAATGGTTGCGGACCGAAGGTTTCAAGGGAATTACGACATAAATTCTGTCTGGAAGGTCTCTTTAATTATACCGCTCCGATAACATTTTTGTAAAAAAAAGGAAATGTTATTTCAAAATTGTCTCTAAATGTTTTATTAAGTAATTTATCAATTAAGTTTATTGTTTCAACAAGGTCATGGAACTGGCACTGAACTGCACACAAGAAACATCACCACCAAGACCGACGATGGCTGATGTTGTGGCTCAGCTTACAATGAGTATGGAACTCGAGAAATTACGAGAAGGTGGGAATGAAAGCACTTATAGTTCTGAGAGAACTAGCACGGGTTATGATACCAGTTTCTCTAATCATAGTGCTGAGAGAATCCGTACAAGTAAAACTAAATTCTCTCACAATATTGAGGAAGCTCGTGAGGAGTATGATCCTTGTCTGGAAAATACATCAGACATGTTTCCTCCTACTGTGAGATAGAAATCTGCCGCCTTTTCTGCCGAATGTGAAAGAATTCTATTTTGTTATTTGTTTTAGGGAAATTCGTTTCCTTAACTAACTAGAGCATGGCTATTAGTTCCTTTCATCCTTTGTTCTAGTTCCCATTTTTGCAAAGGAAACTAAATATTACAAGTTCTATTAATACTTCACATAAATACTAGAGATCGAGCTGATCTCTACCAGTAGGTGATTGAATTCAGGTTTACGGTAAGATCTTCATCTTAGTCTCTCCTAATTAGAAATGACTATGTAATTAACCTTAAGTGACACTAATTAGTCATAATTCAAAATCTTATCTCCTCACACATTGCCATGACCTTTTACTTTGGCTGAAACTAATGTAGGGATTATTATCTACACAGAAGATGCACATTACCAATAGTGCATAGTGATGTAAAAAGCAGTAACCTACTTTTAGGAAACAATCTAGAGAAGAAGGTTTCTTTCATCAAAAAATATAATGGCTTCTAGATCGGTGCCAGAAAGGAATTTTTTTATACAAGGACTATTCTTATGAAATATTTGAAGAATTTAAAACTGTTGACACTGATTTAATATAGGTACTATAGCACTGGCATGCTCACTGAGAATAGTGATATGTACAGCTTCGGTAATTCTTCTAGAAATAATCACAGGCCTATCCCTACAAGATTCAACCGGAAACATCAACTAGTTTATTACATCAAAGAAAAATGAACCATGAAGACATCACAACAATTTTTGACCAAAGGTTCCAAGCAAATTGCAACTTAAAATCTATGTGAAGGTCTGATACTGTTTTGAAACAATTTAATTCTCTTTCTTATAATACAATTTAAGTTTTTTTTCTTTTCTGGGAGGTCATGGAACTGGCTTGGAGCTGAACGTTACGCACGACACATCAGTACCGAGGCCAACAATGGCTGAGGTGGTGACCCTGCTGACGACCATTATGGAGATGGAGAATTACCAAGGTACGAAGAGTGAGCATGTGTATATAGAAAATCAACTTGGGCTACAATACCGGTTTTGGAAATGGATCAGACTCGTTTGGTCCTTTTTCCAGACAGAGATCTGCATCACCCGCTCAATTATAATTGGATCAAATTTGTGTTTTATTGAATTCATTTTGGAGATTATATATTTGTATGAATTGGGGATCACATCAATTTATGTTTTATTTGTGTTTGTTGCACCGACTTTTTTCTGATAAATCGAAAAAGACAAGTCTAACTTCTATTTATGAATTGGGAATATTTTTTGTTTATTTATTTATTTATTTTTCTGTCTTATTCAATACACTCAATCAATTAACAATTAGCATGTTTTCTGCTATAATTTGTTTAAACTACAGTTAAAATCTTGATGTTTCTGGCAGCAAGGAATTCAATTGCATAATGGTCGCATGAACTCCAGTAAATTGCTTTTGCTAGAAATTAACTAGAATACATACCATACTTATATGTAATATGTCACTTTTCTACTTATTAAACATTTTAAATATATAATAAAATATTGTTTTAACTGATATGATATACTGATAACTTTTAGATAAATTGATATACTGTCCAAAGATGATATACTATCAAAAATTGACCTGATAAATTTTTTATGATATTATTCAGCCAGTTGTATTTAGAAATTTAGAACAGGGCAATGGACATGAATCATTGCACTTTTAGGAGGACTCATTCTATCATTTGACTAAGAACAGGTACAAATTAAGTACCTGTTTTGGGTACCACTCAAATCTTAATCAAACCTCTAGCTGAGAATTTGGAAATGTTAATACATATATAACAAACATGCAAACAACATTCAATTATATAAGATTTTACATAATTACATTCTTATGTAATGCAACGACAACTCTCATTTAATCATGTATGTAATATATAGCATTACATAAATAAATTATTTATTGAATGGATAATTAGTTCTTTGTCTTACTTTCATTAATTATCTGATAGAGATGAAATTTGAACTGAAAAATCTAAGATTAATTGCGCAATGCACTCAATTACCAGCTAGGATATGAACCCATTCGCATAAACAAGTTATTATTGTAGTATAAAATCCTCTACATTGAAGCCATAAGAATTTATTTCCATGAGGTTTCCATTCCAATTCCGATGAAATTTTGCTTTGTCCTGGTTATTTATGCTCACAGCAAATCAAATCCAGCAGCTTTTTTTTTTGTTTATTGGTCTTTCCCTTGGCCTTAGATTCGTTCAAGTACAATTTTTTATAGTTAGAACAATCCATATAATTTATCCAAAAGAAATAATTAGAACAAATCATAGACATGGGAATCATGATTGCATATACAATACAATGTCAATACCGATACCGATTAATTTTTGGTACGCCTCAATCATAAATATATTTAATTCGGTAAACTTCTGGTTTACTATTGAGTATGTTTCCATTGTACTAATTCTTGAATGGTACAAACCATTTGAAGAAACTAGTAATCTAATATATGTTTTTTCCCTGAAATATATTTCGCAATACAAAGATACTCAATATTCATCTCATTTATAGTCTTTATGTGATATCCATTCCTGATGATATCTTGAAAACTCAATAAATTCTTCAAAGACTTGTGGAAATATGTATAACTAATATGTCCCCTTTTGTAGGTATGTAGCTCGTCAGGAGTCTTCAAATAAATTTGAGCTACAATAAATAGTACTCACTTTTGCCTTTAACATCACAAAAACATGCACACAACATTCATTTATGTGGCATTGTACTTAATTATATTATTCTTGTATGGTACCATATTACCATGTCAACTCACTAATACTTTTTATTTATCAAAAAAAAAAAATCACCAATACTTTTTGCTTAATATATAAACCAGCATCAAACTCTTTATCCTGCAAGCCATATCAAAGGAAAAATTGTTTCCAACTCTGATGATGGTGACACTAATTAGCTTTATCTTTGTTATTTTCCTCACAGCAAATCAAGTTCTTTGCCAGACTACTGATGGTGAGTAGCTCTTAAATCCATTCTACACTTTCTTTTGTTAGTCCTTTTCGTAGGAAAAATTACATAGGGTTGTGAGTTGCATTTAGGCAATATTCATTACAAATTCTAACAACTAAAATGAATTTGAAATTATTCTTGATATGTAGTTCACATTATTTTGTAGGTTTTGTGAACATAGATTGTGGCAATATACAAAATTATACTGATCCAGATACAAATTTTTTATATATCCCTGATGATCATTATATAGACACCGGTACAAACTTCAACATCAGAGACAATTACAAGTTGAAAATAAGTTATCAAACGGATTTAAATCTCCGAAGCTTTCCGAACGGAGAACGAAATTGCTATACTCTAAACCATGTTGTTCAGAATGACATGTATCTCGTCAGAGCGAGTTTCTTTTATGGAAATTATGATGGCCTTAGCAGTGTAAACTCTAACAACCCGATATTATTTGACCTTCATATTGGGGTCAATTATTGGAGAACAGTAAACGTGTATGATCCAAGTATTACGTTTACACACGAAACAATTACTGTCGCTTTAGCTGATTTTTTGTCAGTATGTTTGGTAAACAAGGGTCAAGGAACTCCATTTATAAATTCTTTGGAGATGAGGCCTATGGAAAGATCCCTCTATCCGTATGTAAATTCATCCCAATTTACCGATCTTGTCTTCCGTGATGACTTAGGCGGTCATAAGATCCCGAGGTAAGTGCAAATTTCTAGTTTGAGATAAAATAAATATTTTAAATAATGTAAAACTTTCGTTTAGAACATCATAGTAAATGAATGAGAGTTGCATTATAAATATGTGTGGACATGTTCAACTCTTCGGTACGTTAATGAAATTGAATTTAATCTGAATCTTTCATCCCAAAAAAAAAAAAAAAAAATTCTAATCTGTATAACAAAAAAAAATTCAAGGAAGTCGCTACAAAATCTAAACAAAATGCCTCAAAACAGGTATCCTGATGACAAATACGACCGAATTTGGCAACCATTCATCGGTGACTGGAAAGGCATATCCACATCTTCAAAGATCGGTGATGATCATCCGCTTATGTTCGGTGTGCCCTCTGCCGTGCTTCAAACGGCGGTTGTCCCATCCAATTTAAGTCTCAATGCTTCAGATGTAGCCTTCTTTTGGCGCAAAGATGCTGGCAATCCTCCATTCATCTCTAACCTTCACTTTGCTGAGATCCAGTTGCTTGCATCCGGTGACAAACGCGAGTTCAACATATACTACAATATTGAGGAACTATGGTACTTATAGTCAAAACTATATAAAACGTATTTAATTATCAGGAAAAGAAGTACAAATGATACTACTAATAATTGCATCTAATATTTGTAATTTTGTACTTACGCTCAATACCCTGCATACACTTTTCTGAATTGTAAAATCAAAGATAACTAATTACGTTCAAGTTTGATTGAAAATTAGGTATGAGCAATATAATCCGGTGTACCTGATGGCAGATACCCTTTACACCATGAAACCGCTGGCAGAACCCCCATCTGGGTCCGATAGGTACCGCTTCTCGCTCAATGCCACCTCAAACTCAACGCTTCCTCCGCTTATCAATGCGTTCGAGATTTTCTCCCTGTTGCAAGTGAAAAACGCCATGACCGACCTTGCTGATGGTATGCTTTACTTTCTACCTTTTTGATTATGTTAAAAAATTGAATGAAGTAAAATAATTTGAAAATTGGTGTGATATATATAATTGTTATTGAACTGGATTATTGAAGTATTCAACCTTTATGTGTTAATATTTATGTTCGATAGATATCATTGTAAATGGTATTTTGTTTAATTAGTTGAAAGTCCATTATCATTTATCAGTATAACAACTATGCAAGAAAATCCAATGACAGATCTTAATAAGAACCAGAGGGCAGCAACCTCCTCCTCCCCTTAGATGTTGAAGTAATAATATATATATGATTATAGTATTGTATTTTGAGATAAACTTAGAAATTATTTATACATGCCTCTTCCCAAATTATTTCTGAAAATTCTTAAAGGAACCCCCTCTAGGTTCATGACCCCCAATTGATTTGAGTCGAGATTCGCCATGAGAAAATCATTCATCAAGCATATTTATTTATATTTTATGAAAGGTTAATTCCCTAACTTATTTTTTTTTATTTGTATCAGTTGGTACCATTTTCACAATCAAGTCAGAATACAAGGTGAATAAGAGTTGGTCTGGTGATCCCTGTGCTCCGGTGAACTATACTTGGGCTGGTGTCCGTTGTAGCTCTGGCAGAGATTCTCCAAAAACTATTTCCTTGTAAATCATTACTACAATTTGATTTTTTTTTAAATACTAAAATTTGTATTAAATAAAAATTGAAATACAAATTAAGATTATTAATAAAGAGCATAAAGAAAAAATGATTAATCTTGACTTTGTTAATCACAGAAACCTAATTAACTTTGTTAATCACAGAAACCTTTCATCGAGTGGATTGGCTGGTTCTCTCTCCTCTTCTTTCTCCAAGCTCCAAAATATCAAAATTTTGTACGGCATTAATTTCAATTGACATTTAGTTCTTGAAAGTACAAATCAATTTTGAACTAACTATTGGTTTGTTTTACTGCAGGGATTTGTCGAACAACAAGCTAAACGGAACAATTCCTGAATTTCTTTCCAATATGACGTCCCTAAAAGTACTGTAAGTGTTTAAAATAAACTTGATTTTTATATCCATTCTATAAACTCACAACATATCTTAAATCCTAATCGATGTTTGAAATGTTCATATTTTATGAAGAAATCTGTCATGCAACTCTTTCAACGGTTCAATACCCGACGCATTACAACAGAAAGTAAGCGCTGGACAACTTATTTTGAGGTAAGCAACAAAGTCGAAATCACTTTTTATCTTTATTTCCTACAAAATAAGAAATTTGTTTCGGTAACGGTGATTTCTAAATTTTCATAAATGTTATACAGGAATGACGACGCATCATTACATCAAATAATAGTAGCAAGAATTACAAGAAAGCAACTATTGTAGTTATCGCTATTGTTGCTCTGGTGATTGTGCTCATATCGATCGCGTTTTGTATTATTTGCAAAAGGAGCACTAGAATTACAGATAATTATCAGAAACTCAAAAAGAAAATTTTAAGACTAGGTAGTATTTATGAATCATGACAAATATGGATTTAGAGTTCATATTTTTTTAGGGCAACAATTATCGTGTATTCATATGATTTTTCTGTTTTTGTACCAGATCACCATGTACCAACACCAGAAAATCAGATCATAAAACTAAAGACGAAGAAATACACGATGCAGGAACTAAAAACAATTACTGGTAATTTCACAAGTAGAATTGGTGGAGGCGGATTTGGTGGTGTTTTTCACGGTACATTAGAAGACGGAACCAGTGTTGCTGTCAAGAAGCTCTCTGAAACATCAAAGCAAGGGCTCGAACAATTTATATCTGAGGTAGTAACACTTCCTAGTACCGGTTTGCTTTTTTACTTCTTTGATTTTTCTTTTTCATTTTTTCTTTACTGTGAATAGTTTTTACAAATGTGTCTTTAGTCTAATGATTAACTATCTTAGTTAAGATACAAGAGGTTGTGTTTAAATACAGATGCACCTAATGGAATGTGACTATTTTCTCTTTGTAAATAGTTTTCCTTTTGCATAATGAGTTTTTCTCTTTGTAGGATTAATTTACTCAAAATCTACAAACAAGTTCCCTAAAATAATATTAATTACAGTATCAGGAGTTATTTCACTTGTGATATAACTTTTATTCAAAAATTATCCGGTATGGTATGAACATGACATGCTGGTTTGGTATCAATTCATTTTCTTTGCTTTCGTGGCAGGCGGAGAGCTTAGCCACACTTCATCATAGGAATCTTGTTTTGTTACTCGGTTATTGTGAAGATGAAAAATGTGTGGCGCTCGTCTATGAATTCATGTCTATGGGTAGCCTTGAGGATCATATTAAAGGCAAATTGTATTCTTCAATTAGTTTTATTTTTGTGTGATTAAAATTTGATCGTTCTATAACATTCTGTAATGAAATTGAAAAGGAGATGGAGACTACGCTCAATTTGAATATGAAATAGAAAATTAAGTTACTTAAATTAGGTTGATGGGTCTACAATTATCATAATCCACAATCATTTTTATGACATATGTGGGTCTCAATAGTTGTAATTGACTAATAGGCTTATTTGGCTCTGACATATTCAGTATTTGGTTCTTTAGGAAATCAAGATTTCGAAAGAATTCTGGGATGGCGAGAACGACTTCATGTTGTCTTAGAAGCTGCACAAGGTCAATACAAACTAAATACTTCTCACATAAAAAATTATTAATTCATTTTCAGTTCAATATGATTTATGTGTATTTTTGTTCTGAAATTATGTATAGGACTTGATTATCTGCACAGAGGAGGCATAGTACCAATTGTGCACAGAGATGTAAAGAGTAATAATATACTGTTAGGAAGCAATTTAGAGGCAAAGGTTTCTGATTTGGGATTGGCTAGAGCTTTCCAAAGCAGCACACAGACAGAAACAGAAACACTGGTATGCGGTACACACGGCTACCTCGATCCAGAGTATGTTTTCCTTAGTTTTGGTTTCTTTCCTGTCAAAACAAAATTTGAGGATGTAAGAGTATTTCTCTAGTGGAGTTATTTTATTACTTCAGTTATTTACGTTATGTAAGAATTTACACTTATATGTCGTATTACTTGTATCTAAATTCAGGTACTTCAGAAACGGCATACTCACTAAGAAGAGTGATGTATACAGTTTCGGAGTTGTCCTTTTGGAGATAATCACTGGCCTATCCCCAATAATAAAGTATCCAAATGGAGACGTCGTCAACTTAATTCATTACATCACTGAGAAAGTAAAGCAACATGACATCACAATGGTTGCAGACCGAAGGTTTCAAGGGAATTACGACATAAATTCTGTCTGGAAGGTCTAATAACTATATCGCTTTGATATCATTTTCTAAAAAGAAAAAAGAATTGTTATTTCAAAATTGTCTCTCTTTATTACATTTTTTTGAATGAAATCTCTTTATTACATTTTATAAATTAATTTTAATAATTAAGTTTATTATTTCAACAAGGTCATGGAACTGGCATTGAGCTGCACGCAAGAAACATCACCACCAAGACCGACGATGGCCGATGTGGTGGATCAGCTGACAATAAGTATGGAACTGGAGAATTTGCTAGAAGGCAGGAACGAGAGCACTTATAGTTCTGATAGAATTAGTAGAGGTAATAATACCAGTTTATCGAATCATAGTATTGAGAGAATCCATCCGAATAATGCTAGTTTCCCTAACAGTACCGAAGATGCTAGTACGGAATATGATACTTGTCTGGAAAATGGATCAGACATGTTTCCTCCTGCTGTGAGATAGAAATCTACATCTTTTTCTGCTGAACGCGGAAGAATTCTGTTTCTGTTATTTGTTTCAGGGGAATTTATTTCCTTAACCAACTAGAGCAAGGGCTATTAGTTCCTCTGTTATAGTCTTGATTTTGCATTTTTATGTTCATCTGTTTGGAGTTTATAATAGAACATATAACACATTTTTAATGTATTAACTGCTCTACTTTTTTCATTTGTAATGGTTAAAGACTTCCCAGAGATCCACAAAAAAAATTTTGGAACATTTAAAAAATTAGTAAATATATAGAAACTGAAATTTTGTCTCTCGGACAGGGTCAACTATAACTTTCATCCCGCAAATGGTCCCATAGCCTAATCGTTGAATATCTTGATTGAGATACAAGAAATTGTAGATTCAAGTCCCATATGCACGAACAATAAACAAATTATAAGCAATTTTCTTTCTTTCTTTATATAATTCCTGATTTAAGGAACTTCAAAATAACTATAGCCTTCATCCCAGAAATCTTTATTTGGACCAAAATATTTCCTTGTAATATTTATTTTTATATTTTATTTAAATCAACAAAAATAATATGAAGAAATAAAATAAAATTTTAGTAAATTGTAATAAAAATGAATCAAAATATAAATAAAAATCATAAAAATAATAGAGAAATAATATTTTACATAAAAATAAAGAATATCTAATGTAAAACAGGAGAAATTATTAGGTGGCAGCGACTTATGCCGTTAAAATAAAGAATATCTAATGTATGATATTAAAAAGAAGGAAGGATATTTTATATTAAAGTAGTGTATCGTAAATTCATGTCATAAAATATCTCAATAATAGCAATGTAAAATATTGTGTTGTAAAATATAATTTTTTGAATTTATTATTTTAGATTGAAGAAATAAAATATGAAAATAGTTTATTGAGAGTATTTTGGTCCAAAAGAATTTAAATAGAGGACATATTAAAGTTAACTCAGGTTAAAAAATCAAGTATTTTATAAGGACTAAAAGAAAGTATCTAAAATATAAGGAATTTTTGAAGATATTCAGAAAAGTCATGGGGTTATGATTTTTTTTCTAAAATAATATATTGACATGATATATTAAAAATGAAGCATAATACACAAAAAATTGTATACAGACAAAGAGCAGCAGTAATTTTGGTTTGTTGGATATACAAAAGAAGAAAGGTTCTATCAGTAAAGTAAAAAGCTTAGAAAAGCTGAAGTCTCTGCTTCTTCACAATTTTCTAGTACGACATTAACTGTAGTTTGAATTTACTGTGGATTTAATGTAATATATACTTAATTGATCTAGTATGGCCTATATGAGTCATTTGATTTACATTGACCATTGACTATTCTTCAACCACATTAATTTGTTATGTCAAATATCACTTGTATTTTATATTTTTTATACAATCTGCTATCAAAAAAAAAAAATTTACACAATCTAAATATTTTCTAAAATTAGTATTCTATAGTTTACCACATGAAACTTGGACAATATTTTCTAATATTAATTGTAAATTTTCTATAACATCAAAGAATTGCACCAATCTCGCCTTTAATTAGATGTAAATATATTATTTTCATCTAAAACAATTAAAAATAAACACTAATAATGGCATATAATCAATGTATTTTACATTCAAAATATTAGTTTAAGAACGTCCATAATAAACTTTATCAAGAAAAAAAAAAATTTCTTCACTCGGGCATGGTCAAGTCAGTGGACATTCGACCCCCAAGGTTAAATCCTGATTCCGCCTCTAACAATATCGTTTAGAATTTGAAAACTGCTAAAAAAAATAAGCACACAGAAAAGGAGAGTTTTTTCTCGAAGTATTACCATTTCCATGGTTCATTAATTTTTCCCAAAATGAGCAGAACTTCAATTCCAGAATCCATTTGTTGGGAAATCAAATCAGGAAAAGTATGACTGATGCATCTATTATATGTTCTTTATTAGCTGTTTCCACTTTCCAGTGAATACAATATTAGTCATGTAAAAAAATATTTGGCATTTGGATGGGGGACTTTTCAGCCCTCTCCAAATTTACTAAAAAAAATACAATATTACTCATGACAGTAATTTGAAAAAATAAGTAATTTATGTCTGATTCTTATATCTATTACATTAATTTTCAATACATAATTATAAGCGTTAAAATAAATAAATAATTATAAGCGTTTTGCACTATTTATATCGAAAACACTACACTCTCATGTAGTGAAAAATTCATTTCGTATGTAAACTAATTTTGGATTTGTTCAACTTGAAATTCAAATAGAACTTCTGACTTTCCTGTAAATATATATAATATCAGCCATGACAGTAACTTGGAAAGGAAAAACCTGATTATATTCTTTTTATTTAATAAGTAATTTATATATGGTTTTTATATATTTTACAATTATTTAGGAACAATATACTTATATGCGTTTTGAACTAGATATTTTATGGGCGGCTATTGTCTAGTAAATTGGATCAAAATTTCCATGCCTAAAAAAAATGGCGGACTCGGCATAACCGATCTCACTATGCAAAATAACGCCCTTTTACTCAAATGGGTATGGAGGCTTGACGAAGATAAACAAGCCCTATGGGCAACGTCCATGCGACTAACGCAAGGGGTCACCGATACTAACTCGCTCCTTGAACTTTCACCCACCTACACTTCTTTCTTTTCGAAAATTTTTAATTCTCTGTTGGTAATGTATGATGCATCCACTATGTTCGATCCGCACACGAATAAAATCGTTTGGAGATGGTCAAAGGATGGGAAATTCTCATCCAAGTCGGCGTACAATTTCCTACGGAACCGGGTATTCGATGTTATTGGCAAAAGGCATTATGAAAAATCAAATGTCCTCCAAGGGTCAAACTATTTGCTTGGATCGCGCTTCAAAATAAAATTCTCACGGCCGACAATCTAGCTTAAGAGAGGGTGGCCGGCTACAACTAGATGCGTTATGTGCAATTCTGTCAATGAAACGAAAGACCACCTCTTTGTTCATTGCGAGTACACGAGATGGTACTGGAATAGAATTCTCCTATATTTATAATTGCCGACCGACACTAATTGCTCGATGAGTGACCTTTGGTTTCTTAATCGATCTCGCCTTACCAATGAAAAAAGACGGACTTGGGATACCCTTTGGATTGCCGGAACTTGGAGTATTTGGCTTGAACGGAACCGGCAGATCTTTACGCACGTAAACCATCCAAGAGATGCACTTTTGAGATGGACCTCATCGGAGGTTGACTCTTGGATAAAGCGCTGCTAATTGGTTCTCTTTTGTCAATAACGGATTGGATGCCTTCTCTCTTTTTTGTAACTTCTTATATTTTTATTATTTTTATTTTATGTTATCTCAAAACATTCTAATTTATCAGGTGACCGCCAGTTTTACAAATCAAAAAAAAGAACTAGATATTTTATATCGAATACAATACGCTACCGTCTCCTCTCATCTATTGAAAATCGTTTGGTGTATAAACGACTAATTTTGGATTTATTCAACTTAAAATGCAAATAAAATGAGGAGTAAATTAAATTAGGGAAAGAATCTTCTGAGCTTTTCTCATGATATATTTTTGATGTGTTTGAACTGGTCTATGATATCTTCATGAATATCATGGAAGTAATGTGAGCTCTGACCCCATCAGAGCTGACCTGGTCTTACTGACTATTGTTCAGCTCATGTACTTTTCATTGCCCAAGTCTCTCTATCTCCTCCAAGATAAGTGATCTATGTTCACAAGCCTTCATTTTATAGGGACAGAGAGATATGTTTTACCAGAAGAATAATTATGTGACTCTCTATAAATTCCAGCTCTCTGAAATGTAGATGTCCTTTCTAATTGTACAGTATATTAATTTGTTATGAAAACTAATAAGACTAAATTGATTCATAATTTTAAATTAGTGATGTATGCTGTATTGAAAGAAAAATAGTGATGTTGACTAAGTCTTCTATGTTTATGAGCTAGTTGCTGCCTAATGGGAGTGTGCAAGAGGTAATTTTACGCGTTTTTTGCACAAAAAAAAAAATCTTGTTTATTTTTATAACAAAATTTTAATGCTGGTAATGTCTTGGTCTTCAGAAAAAAAAATTGTGCTTTACAGAGATGTTCATATTATTTTCATTGCCCGAGTCATAATGCAAAACTCATGGGTTAAGATGACTGAAAATTCTTATTTGACAATATTTAGTAAATATTGTTTCAGAAATCTTATCATGTTATTAAAAATTGAGGTATTTTATTGTATAATCCAAGCATCTTTAAAAAACCCAATGAGTTTGATGTGCTAACAGTCAGATCGATTAAATATGTCGGTGTTTAAGCATGCGATGCGAGAAGGATAATGACTATGTCAGATCAGCGTAAATATTGTTCTTTTTTTGTTTTTCATATTTTTTGTATATAGTGTTACCTTATTTTATATACAATTTTTCGAATCCCTTTTCTTTTCTTTTTTCGAATCCCTTGATTGTGCATGTTACATGATAAATATCTTTTTCTCGAAAGCTGATAAATATCACTATTACCTAGCTAGCGATTTGTTGTCGATAAAATTTACACTTTTAATCTCATATTATTATATTCAATTGTCATCAATGAGATTTAAATTCCTTTATCTCTTCTGTTCTTAATTTGAAGTTCCAATGTATATATTATACAAACCATACATGTTAGCAGTTAATTTATCCGAAAAAAAAAACTATGTTAGCAGTTATTGAACAAATATACATAAAATGTGTCTCACAAGATTACTTTATGAAAATATTATGTCTACACTACTTAGAAAGTTTAATATAATCTATAGCAAAATAATTAGGCTACTACAACTCAAGGATGAACGAGAATTGAACATCACTAGAAATAGTATAAGGAGAATATCAATATCTTTCATCATCCATTTACAAATATCTAATAATTAAAATTAAAACATAAAATAAGTCTCCAATTACATATTAAAAATCCGCACTGTTGAAGAACCCTTCTGCCTTAACCTCAGAATTAACCCACAAATCCGCCAAATAATTAGGCAAAAAAGTTGAAGGTATCTCCCCAATTTTCTCTCCAAATCCATAAAATTCATCGAAAAACAAATCACCATTATAACTAAATGCATAATCAGTGTAGAAAAACTCATCGCTCTTTAAATTCAAACTGTTTTCCACCGAAAACGAAGAAGAAGCGATTGAAGAAACCTCGTCAGAAACAGACAATCCTGACCGTTCAATTTTCGGTGCAAAAATAGAATATTGTGGTGCAATATTATTAAGTTCATTCATAGAAACCTTTGGTTCTTCGTTAGTAAATAGTTCTTGATCTGAATACATGCCGGCGAGTAAAGCATATGGCCGTAGCTGTGTGGCCCTTTGTATGGCGAGTGGTAATGGTGGAGTAATTTGGGTAAGATTTGAAGATTTTTCAGACTTAATTTTTTTCTTAAGTTTGGTGTTCCAGTGATTTTTTATCTCGTTATCTGTTCTTCCGGGCATTTTAGAAGCGATAATAGACCACCTATGAGTGAACAAAATTAAAGTATATATTAGTCAAATTATTACAATTAAAAAAGATATCTTTTGGTTGAATTGTTAGACTAAGATTATCATTGAATTAGTCTTATAGGAGACTCGCACATGTGATTTAAAAATAGTTAGACATGGTAATAAGATAGGTACTTTTTCTTTTCTTTTTTTGGTCAAATTGCGATAATATATGAGATAACAAAACATACTAAGCTATCTAGACAAAAAAAAACTTAGATGAGAAAGAAAGAGTCAAATAATTAGTAATTAATACCGGCTTCCAATTTCACTGTAAAGAGCAAGAATAGTTTGATCTTCTTCCTCTGTAAATCCTCCATGCTTTATATCTGGCCTGAGATAGTTAAGCCATCTCAGTCTACAGCTTTTACCACACCTTCTCAATCCTGAAATTACAACAAAAAAGAAGTATAACAAATTATTACAAGATTTATCAATATATTACCATAAAAATAGTGAAAAAAAATCACTTTAAAGGGAAAAAAAAAATTAAAACTAAACTCAAACTCTTGTATTACAACCAAAATACTAAATTATTAGGCTGAAGTCCCATTTGCACTCAATAAACGAGTCGAACAGGAATTTTTTTTTCTTTATTACAAAATGTTCCTCACTTGAGGAACTTCAAAAAAGAAAAAAAAATCAGAAATATGTTTATGAACATTATTTTATAATTTTACATACCAGCTTTTGGAGGAAGAGCGATCCAGTTAAGTACACGGCCATTTTTTAGTATGTAGTTTCTGAGCAACTCGTCTTCTTCAGGAGACCAAGGGCCTTTTTTGACAGTGGCTCTGTCACAGCATGGAGCTCTCCCCATTAGTGAAACAGTAAAAAAAAATTACACAAAAGAACTAAGGGGTGGTAAGTAAGTAATTAATGGAGCTGAAGGACCAGAGAGAGAGAGAGAGAGAGAATGAAGCTCACGGAAGAAAGAAACAAAAATGGGAGGAGAAAAGAAAAGAAGACGTGAAAAGTTGTCAAGGGTGAGAAGACAAATTAAAAGGTGTTTGGATAAAGAGAAGGGTTTTTATAGAAAACGTTGCGACCAAGACTTTGGTTTAATTAATGTCTTTGCTTGACCAAGACTTTGGTTTAATTGTGTACGATGTCATTAGAATTAGTATTTAGTATGTTATAAAAGTATATTATATAATGTGTGTCTATGCAAGTATGAATCATGCAGGGTATGTATGTAATTTGTTCTTTTGTAGTATCTTAATTTGTTTTTCTAGTATGGTACAAAGAAGGTGTAAAAACAAATTCTCAATATACTTAATGGAGGTATAGTATATGAATATATTTAATTTTTGTTTCCTTCAAAGATGTATTGATATTTCACAAACACATTGGCATGACATGATAAATAACCTTAAACTTTAATTATATTTAAAAATATATATTGATAGTAAAGAACCAAGCATTTTCAGTTATAAAATCAAAAGAAGAAAAAGTAGAAGAAACCAAAAGAAGAACCAAAAAAAATAAAGGAAAAATGGGAGTCTCTATCCAAACTATAAACAAGGACATAATGCATCTTTGACTCTGAGATTTCCTGTGCTCAACTTGGAAAAAAGATTAAGAAAATAGAAACATCACTTTCTTTTACTGTTACTATTTCTTCTTCGATATTTCCTCTTCTCTTTGAATTGCTACACAATCTTCCACTAATATGAAAGCTTTCCTTTTCTTTGAAAATTACATGCATCCAATTAGTCCTCAATCTCCCCTCATCATGTCACTATACTGCCATTTTTATTTGCATCTTTTAAGGTACCTCTCCATTTTCTATCAATATACAATACGCCTTAAAAGATTCTGCGATCTTAAATCTACCTCAAAAAATAATATATTTATTTCCTCAAAGTTTCATATAATTTTCCCAAAAAAAAAAGAACAATTATTTATTACCAATATTCAATTAATATGATAATGAGATTCTCCTCAACATAAACGGGCCACAATATTATACAATAGGCCCAAATATTACATACTCCAATAAATACATAATAAGCCCATATATTATATTATAAGCCCAAATGCACATAAACAGGCCCAAATAATTTAAGATAGATACAGTAATAAATATATAACAGACCCACATAATATATACTAAGCCCAAATGCACATAAACAGGCCCATTATATACCTAATCCAGACTGTTAACGCATCTTGACAGCTTGTCAGTCCTCTCTTCTCTGTTTGTTTCATTGTTTGAACGATCGATCAAAACTAAACAAATCAAAAAAGAGGGCAAACAACAACAACAAGAAGAAGAAGAAGAAGGAGGAGGAGGAGGGGGAAAGAAGATCAAATCAGAGCAAGATGAGCGTGATCGACATCCTGACGCGGGTGGACGCGATATGCAAGAAGTACGACAGGTACGACGTGGAGAAGCTCAACGCTAGCAACGTCTCCGGCGATGACCCCTTCGCCCGCCTCTTCTCCTCCGTCGAGGCCGACATCGAGACCGCCCTCGAGGTAATAATGTTCGGTTGACTCGATTTGGGGTTGTTCGATTTGATTCCCAGATCTAATTAGGGCTTGATTGATTTTGTGACGCATTACTTTGCAGAAAGCGGAAATGGCGGCTCAGGAGAAGAGCAGAGCGACGACCGTCGCCCTCAACGCCGAGATCCGCCGCATCAAGGCCCGCCTCACCGACGAAGTCCCCAAACTCCAACGCCTCGCCCTCAAAAAGGTACTCACCAAATCCCCACTCTTTCCCCCAATCTGACGTTCACACGCAACAATTCCCCCAATTTGATTCCAATTTTGCTTCTTTCAGGTCAAGGGTTTGACGAAGGAGGAATTATCGACAAGAGCTGATTTGGTGGAGGCGTTGCCACATAGGATCCAGGCGATTCCTGACGGAACGGCTCAGCCGAAACAGTCGGGCGGATGGTTCGCGTCAGGGTCCCGGCCCACCAGCGAAATCAAGTTCGATTCAGGTCAGATTTTGTTTGGATTAACATGAATTTTATATTTGTTTTTTAAGAGGAATTTGCAAAAAATGCCCTGCATTATAGCCGAAATTGCAAAACAAAGCAATCCTTAGTTACAAACCAACACCGTTAGTTTTCTAATTTCTGCTGTAATTAGTTGAAAAAAATCTTAAAAGTTCAATTAATCTCTCTCTCTCTCTTGAAAGAAATCTTAAGAAAAAACTTATAATTTTATTGAAAAAATGTCGATTTTTTTTTCAATTTCAATAATGAAGGGGCCTTTTGCAATTTCAGCATAATGCAGGGCCCTTTTTGCAAATTTCCCTTTATTTATGTTCATATTTTGAGATTTAGTTTTTGAAATATATTTTAATTTTATTTATTACAGATGGAAAGATGGACAGTAATTATTTCCAGAGTACTGACGAGTCGAATCAGTTCAGGCAAGAGTATGAAATGCGCAGAATGAAACAGGCAAGTAGTTTTTGTATTTCTCACTCTGGCCTCAGATTCCGTACCCGTACCAGCCACACTGGTACGTGATGCTCAAAACAGGGATTAATCCAACATTAGTCCCTCTACTTTAATTCTATCGCGATTCAGTCCCTGTATTTAAATGAGTAGTGTGAGGACTGAATTGCGATTTTATTGAAGTACAGGGGGTAATGGTGGATTTGTCCGTGAAAGAAAATAATGTTGGTATGATTTGAGGACTAAATGTGTTTATTTATTTGTGATTGTTTTGTAGGATCAAGGGCTTGATGTTATTTCTGAAGGGCTTGATACACTGAAGAATATGGCTTCTGATATGAATGAGGTTTTGCTTTATTCATTTTTATTTATTTATATTTTAAATATTTTTTTATTTTCATATTTTTTTATTTATTTATTTTTTGTTTTGTTGTATTTGAGTAATATAGGAGCTGGATAGGCAAGTTCCTTTGATGGATGAGATTGAGACTAAGGTATCAAATTTAATTATTTATTTATTTGGGTTATGAAGTATATTTGAGATTTTTCTTAGGTTTTAAAATTGTTTTAATTTTTAATGTTTGATTGGTGTATAATATAGGTGGACAAAGCAACATCTGACTTGAAAAATACGAATGTGAGACTAAAGGAGACTGTTAATCAGGTAAAATATAGGATTTGTAAACTCTCTTTTAAATTGTCAAATTACTAATATATATGCTTAATAAGTTTCTTTTCTATTCTTTTTTTTTAATATAATCTATACAGTTGAGATCAAGCCGCAATTTCTGTATTGATATCATCTTGTTGTGCATTATTCTTGGCATTGCTGCTTACCTCTACAAGTGAGTATATTTTTTCAATATACTTCATATTTTTAAACTGTTTATGTTATTTGTCAGTATTTTCTAAATCAGTTTCTGATATAAATTTTATTTATTTTGTTTTGTGTAGTGTGTTGAAAAAATGAGATGTGAGTGATTATGGTGTTGCGGTCTACTTTGCTATTTTCATGAATTAGCCTAAGTGCTTGGTTTTACTTTGTTATTATTATTGTTATATATAGTTTAATGATTCGCTTTGTTGAAACCTTGAGAGAAACATGCTTGTGTATTAATATCTAAAACAGAAATTGTTTTTTTGCTTTCTTATCGTTTATTCTAGACTATTATGTATTTGAGATTGAATTGGTGTGAAATATTGTAATGGAGTGGTTTATTTTAATTTTGCCTACTAAATGCTAGCTGCTGATTTGTTTACATAATTAATAAAGTATTATTACGGGCCTGAAATGTGGTGAAAGTATAAAAATCATAGCAATAGTCGTTGGTTATATACTAGGTACAACCCTCGCTCCGCTTCGGGGACGCATTTTTTACTAAGAATAAAATTAAACTTAAACATAACTTGTACACAATCATAAAAAACATTTCATTAATTCAGTATTTGTTAATACATATTACATTGTTAGGAGGGAAAATTAATACATATTGAATTTTCAAGAGAGGTAGTTAACAGAATATGGGCCTATTTGTCTCAAAAAAAAAATATGGACCTACAGGCATAATGTAAAAAAACACTTAACAAAATATAGGCCAACATGCATAATATAAAAAACACAACAATATATGGGCCACTGAATATAAAATTGGGAAAATAGGATTTGTTTTTTTATATACCATTTTTTTCAAAAATAAACTAATACTTACCACTGTTTTGAAAATAATGAGGTAACTACCATTTCCGCCACTACTAGTGGCGGAACAGATGTTGTTCCGCCACTAATGGTGATGGAACACGTGAATTTTATAATTTTTCAAAAACGAAATTAATTAGTGAAAAAAACGTGTTCCGCCACTGCCACTGGCGGAACAGGGGAAAAATTTACCTGTTCCGCCACTTTCACTGGCGGAACAGAAAAAAAATTAATTTTTTCTAAAAAAAAAAAAAAAAAAAAAAAAAATTTCCTGTTTCGCCGCTACCAGTGGCGGAACACTGTTCATTTGCACTAATTAATCATGTTTAGTCAGTCAAATGAGAAATTTTTGAAAAAACTGAAAATTCACATGTGGAACAGATGTGTTTCGCCACCGGTAGTGCGCGGAAATGGTAGATACCACATTATTTTGAAAGGGATGCTATTTACTGGTTTATTTTTGATGAAAATGGTATAAAAAAAAAATCGGAAAATAGATGTTAAATATGGGCCATTGGATACGAAGAGGAAATAATGTTAAAAATACTAATGGAGGGGTTAAATATAACATTTTCTTTCTTCTCTTCCTCTCAGACTGCCGTAATTTTCCATTTTCTCCATTGATTTCCAATTTCATCCCCATCTGCTTCCTACTTCAGTTAATCACGCATATTAATTCCCATTATATTATTGAAAACCCTAAAACACAATTGAGGCCGAAGGCTGATTGTATCTATCAATTTTTTTTATTCTCATTTCTTATGTGAAACCTGAGAATCTACTGAGTTGTGATGAGAGGCAGATAATTATGACTAAGCTGCATATTTTCTCAGTCTTGGAACAGAAAGTTAATTTCAGACGGATACTGTCAGAGTCAAATGCTTCTAGTACGTATTCCTTCTAGTGTGGTCCCTTATAAATAATCCTAACTCCTAAACAAAAACACAATCTAGACCAACCATCCTTCATTGCACGAATCTCAAACCGACAAATCAACGTATTAGATTCTCTCCTCTTTGTCCACCTCCTTTATGCTTCCGTTTTTGTGTAACCGTAGCAAAACAATGTGAGTCGGCATCAAATGCTCATTCTCTCTCCATTATTTAATAATTGTATGACAAAATTTCATTATTTAGCACAGTACATAATATCTCAATTTTGAATGAATGGAGATGATTAAAGTCGTTAAGAAAATTTGTTGTATACTTGTATGTATGGAATACAAAATTTATTCAAAGGAGTAATAAAGGAGGTGACAGGTGGTCCCACCATCTTCTCTCATTAAAAAAGACCTTGTCCTCTATAATTATTTCAAATTGTAAATTTACATTCCTCTAAATTAACATTCATACTATTCGAATCACGAAAAAAAAGATTTCATAACCTTTCCTTCCTCTTCACCTTGAGTGAGGTTTCACTGTGATGCAGCCAGCATCACAGGCCTTGATCAAAACCTCACTCATTCACCTTGCCGTCTCTTTTTCTTTCCACTAACTACTAAAAATGACCCTCAATAGTAAATAAAATAACAAAGATGCCACCCACTCTTAATATGAGTAAATGAGCCAATGACATATATTGTAATAAACTTGAGATTTAAAGGTTTTTATTGAAATGAAAATTGCAAAACTGAAATAAAACCATCATTATATTGTAATTTGTGCATTGAGTAACATATGCTTGCAAAGATGACTCGCTCCATATTGTGAGTATATTATTCGCCACAGAAGATCATAACTTGGGACACGTTCAGATAGAGAAAAGAAGTTACTATCGCTATATTCTTTTAAGAATTGGCCCAAGTTTGATTTCAGCAGTTTCTCATTTCTTCATTCAACCTATATACAATTCTCTTATTTTCATAACTGACTAACACGTGTAGTTTTGGAAAAAAAAATTGTGGTCATTGTTCCATATAGCGAGTCAATATGTGGTAAGATAAGCTTTACATAAATCCATTAACATATTTTTTTCTCGTAAAGGCCATACAAAATCACACAAAAAGAATTTATTAAGAAAGATGATATGATTTGATGTATGTAGTATTTAGTGTAACAGGTCAATATAGCTTTTTATGAACCCGTTATGACTTTTTTTTTGTATCAAAAGCTCCATCAAAAATCATGAAGCAAAAAAAAGAGAAAGTGGGAGTTCCCATGCCAGGAAATTTTTTTGCAAGGAATTTTTAAATACATCCTTTAACTTTTGAAAATGTTATATATTTACTATATTACTTCTATTTTATTTTGATATTTAGAAATTATATTTAATTGAGTTCTAAATATTATATCTTATAAATTATATGTTAATATATTTGTTTTAATTTTACTTTATTTAGTATGTAGAAATAATTTTAGTTTTTACTCTTAATTTTTTAATATTCTCGAACCGCAAAGAAATAATATTGATGGCAATATAATTATAATGAACATTACGCTATTTTGTAAAGTTGACACAATATATTTTTACTTATCTATCTTAAATTCTTTTTTTCAAAATAATTATATATATATATAGTAACTTCTAATAATAAAGAAATTGAAACTTGGAAGATTTAGTTGTTTAAAGAAATATTTATTGTTCTATGAATAAAATAGTTATACAATTAGACTGATATTATAAAAGTACTCCATAAATAAATTTTTATAATTTTTAAATGTTAAATATAATGGAAGTGAAATATAAAAGAATATATGCCCCTTGAAATTCTAAATATTCAAAAATTTAGGGATATATATGCATTTATACCTCATTGCCGGTAATAAGCTTTTAGCAAAATAAAATTGTGCATTGCTTGAGTGAAATATTTCAAGCTGTCATTTTTTTTTGGGACCAATGGTATGTATAAGGATTTTTTAGTTCCTAAATGTTGTGAATATTTTAGTTTTAATAAACAAAATATAATTTTTTATTCTCTTTTTTTGTATAATATTAGATAATTTGTTTAACTAACCACTTGAGTTATCTATAACATTTGACCTGTTCTTTTTGGAACAAAACACTTCCCATTAATTATTTAGATTCTCTTTTTAGTCTCTACAAAAATAGATATTTTATAAATAAAAGGTTTTAAACAAAAAAAAATAAAATTATAAAAAATATATAAGAGAAAATAATACTTTACATAAGATAAAATAATATTTTTATAAAATAAAAGAATTTTTTAAGCAATATAAATGGTAAAGAAATTAATACATCACAAAATATAATATAAAAGATAGTAATAATGGTATCATCAAATTAAAGTGCCAATAATGTGCATTGGTATCCATATTTCGGACGTATTTGTTAATATATTAATTCATTTATATCCCTACAAAACATAAAAAGTCGAATGATCCAAAAATATTAAAATATTCTCTATTTCATTAGAAAATTAATAAAGTCATTATAATCTCTGTAAAAAAATAATATGCAAAAAAAATGTATAAAATATAAAATTATCAGTATAATATTTCCGAAGCGGAGCGAGGGTACTATCTGGTTCATAAAAATTTTATGCTAGATTAACTTTTAAAATATTTAAGGGAAATCTGATATGATGACAGTGTTGTAGCAGTCGGATCACGACGGTATATATACTGTATTTTTTATTTTTCAATATATTATTATATATTGTTACCATTATATATATTATTTTTATTCTTTATGTATTTTTTTTTTACCTTTAGGATTTGTATATATACTATTCTAACATATTATTTTGTTTTTTTATATACTGTTTTCACTCTTTATGTATATATTGCTATAAAAAAATGAATTTTATATATTGCTATTATCTTGTATTAAGCTGTATATACTGTCGTCGTGATCTGGCATGCTATAGTACTGTCGTGACATATCAAGGTCCCAATATTTAACACAACTACTTATTTCTTAAACTAGAGTGATTCAGAGTTTCACATTTCATTTCAAATAATAAAATTGTGATTTCAAGTTCGACTCAAACTCTATTCAATCTGATTTTAAAACAAGTTATAAAAACTTGAGGGCTAGTTACATGTCAAATGGCACCTCAATACTTGGAGCGTAGTCCCTTTCATATACAGAGGTTTGTCTCTAAAAACAATGGTCGTTTATTTTCAAACGACCAAATTCATTCATACAACCTTCACTGTCACTCAAATTTATATTATCTAGTGCCCGTCTACATCTTGTATTTTTCCAACATGATTTCATCATTATCCCTTCGTTTTATGATTTAATTAGAATATAATGCTCACAAAACTGACAAACCACCCACCGTTTTTATAATCTCAATTCAATGTTTGTTTTCAACACATGAGGAAGGATAATTATACTAACAAACAAATGGTGAGTTTGTTATGGTTTTTTAATCACACTGCTTCCGTTTATTATTCAAGCCCACAGAAACAATATGGCGGCCCGAAAGAAAGAAAGATAATATTCTCTTTATGAATTTCTTATACTTTCTAAGTGAATCTCTTTTGATTAAATCTAGATCTTTGTAGTTTAATATTATTCGGGTCCTTATCTTGTTTGGAACACAGTATTAATTAAAACATGATTTATGCCCACCTTGCACTCAAAGTTAGTGATGCTTTGTATATTTTTCTGCTCCAAATCCCTCAGATATTTTCAACTTGATAAAGACAATTATCCAAATAAAAACATTTATATCAAAAATAAAAATATAATGATGGAGACAAATTTCTTGATAAACAAGGAATAAAATAGTGAAGAAAAAACAGTTATGACGGCTTAGTGCCTAATCTCAACATTATAATATTCAAATCACATTACATTGATAATAACAAGTAAATTAAATATCAAGTAAATTAAACATAAACTTCAGAGCATCTGATAAAATAGAAAAATCTCCATACAATTCAAGCAGTTCGAATTTCCCCTACAATTACAAGTAACAAGTTCCAAATTCTCAAATCAACTGTAAGCAACCTAAACTGAACACTTAATCTCTCACAAATATGTCCATCTTCGTCATTTATTTTTACATCACAAAACTCAAATTCATACAAACTACTCCAAACATTTACAAGAATACCATCTGTACATCATCTTAATCAACCAATTCAGAAACCCAATCAACATCAGGCTCATCTTCAACCTCCTTCAACTTCAAACCCGCCATTTTCGCCCTCATTTCCATCAAAGGCGATTCAGGCGGCGAAAAAACCGACTTGGGTGAAGAAACCACCACACAATTATCGCCTCTCAACTCCCCCGGAAAATGCGCGAAAAAGCAAACCTTCCTTCCGCAAGCCAACCCGTCTCTGCAAAGCTGCGTCTTGTACTTCTCAGGATGCAACCACGACTCAAACACGCCATGAGCAAACTGACAGGTGTCGCCATTCTCACACTGCCCGTGCTTCCTAAACTCCGTGCATGGCTTGCTTGAATAAACATACCTTTTTGGATCGCGGCGTCTCGCCTTCTCGCCTGGATGAAGGAACGGACAGTCGGTCCAATCATGGTTTCCCCTCCCAAACGGACATCGCCGGACCTTGAACTGGTACATCTTGAACTCATCGCTGGAGTAAACATCCGGGCGACACATGTCGGTTTGTCCATTGGCCACTTGCAGGTGGTTCATCAGGGCGGTGAGGTTTTGAAGCTCCGTCCATGGAAGAACCAGACGGACCATCGGCTCAAGGGGTTTTTGATCTACGTAGTAAACCATGCTTCACGTCTTTTTCTTCCCGATCAAAAGGGTTTATGCAGTTCTCAGAGAGAGAGAGAGAGAGGAAGGTTTATATATAGCGAAGGTTAACTAGGGTTTGAGTAAACCGTAGTAAAAGGAGGCCCCAGTCGTCAGTGACTGCTGGGGAACAAAAGTAGAAAGTAGTAACGCCGCTTGGTTTCTTTTGACAAAGGCGGCAGAACTAAATAGCGGTTTCTCTATATTTCCTATATCATCATCTCTGTATACCTTCGTGTAGCGGGTTGGTTAAGACATAGTATTATACTACTTTGTCTGAGCTGTTATATGAAGAAAGATATTGTTAAGGATAGGAGAGTTATTCATATGCCGACACAGCGAATATATATAGAAATAAAGAAAGAGTCGGAATATATGTGACACGTGGAAGATTTGGTACATGTGGCAGTTGTTAAGAGGTTAATTTTGCTGTTTGGTGCGAGGAGTGGCGGTGCGGATCGAAATGAGTTGTACGGAAGCGGTTGCGGTTTATTTGGTGAATAAAATGGATTAATAAAGATTTAAATGAAAAATCAAAATCAAGTGGTATATGTTAGGACCAAAGTATTTGCTTGGATATGGTTTTGTAGATCAAAGGTTAGTGGGTAAAAGATTGGACTGAGTTTTTGGTTAACTATTTAAAGTCAACTCATTGAAAAAGATAATGTTAGAAAAAAATAAAACATTTACAAAGTAAAGTTAATATTAAATATTAACCTCCTTCAAACAATATTAAATATTAACAATTTTAAACAGCAAGGCATATGAATTGCCAGGTCATTTTGCATATGAATATTAAACATAATTTTATGTTGCTAGTTTTAGTGTCTAAAATTGTTTGGCTCAGTAATTTTAAGGTCTTCTTTACTCTTTATTAAAACAATAACACTATTTTATGTTTACTGGTAATATTGTCAGAGAGAGGGGGAATGTAATGTTAGAGATACGGTGCAACCATATATTTTTCATATATTTAATATTATATTTAGCTTCTTTGCATCTAGCCAAAAAGAAACTAATAAATGGAGAAATTAATGGCAGGAAATATTGTTGAACCGGGTGTAGGAATACTGTTGGCGGTAATTGAGAAAAGGAGAAATGGATAAGGTCTCAAACGTGGATGGATTGAAACGAGACCAAAAGGATTAATTCGTGTGATTTCATTTTTGGACCCCCTCCAACTCAACTGTACGATTTGCATCCTTTTCTTCTTAGATTTTTTTTATTTTTTGGAAAAAATACAATAAGAGGATTAAATAAGTATTTTTATTTTATGAGTGGGGAAATGAAATTAGTATGATTCTAGATTTAGAAGTTGTCGGTCTCAATGGGCCCAGTAAAAGATTTATGTACTATAATATGGAACTTGTGCTTATCTTTGGGTATCTTTAATATTTGCTTTGGGCTAATTGATCTATCATAAATTCATAATATGATAAAATTCATAATATGATTTATGTACACAAGGCAGCCCAGTTGGGCCGAAACTGAAGATTATTTGGGTTATTACATTTTCTTATTTTTATGAAAATAAGGCTTCATTCCTTGAAAAAGTCACAAGGCCTCCCAGTTGGGCTGAAACTGAAGATTATTGATTTGTTTTTTTATATACCATTTTTTTCAAAAATAAACTAATACTTACCATTGTTTTAAAAATAATGAGGTAACTGCCATTTCCGCCACTACTAGTGGCGGAACAGATGTTGTTCCCCCACTAATAGTGGCGGAACATGTGAATTTTATAATTTTTCAAAAACGGGATTAATTAGTGAAAAAAACGTGTTCCGCCACTGCCACTGGCGGAACAGGAGAAAAATTTACCTGTTCCGCCACTTTCACTGGCGGAACAGAAAAAAAATTAATTTTTTCTAAAAAAAAAAAAAAAAAAAAAAAATTTTCCTGTTCCGCCACTACGAGTGGCGGAACACTGTTCATTTGCACTAATTAATCATGTTTAGTCAGTCAAATGAAATTTTTTTGAAAAAACTGAAAATTCACATGTTCCGCCACTACTAGTGGCGGAAATGGTAGATACCACATTATTTTGAAAGGGATGGTATTTACTGGTTTATTTTTGATGAAAATGGTATAAAAAAAAAAAATCAAGATTATTTGAGTTATTACATTTTCTTATTTTTTGAAAATAAGGCTTCATTCCTTGAAAAAGTCAGATTTCTTATGAAAGTTGGTAGTTAGTCTGTTGATGTCATGACCCTACTCAGAGAAAATGAAAATCTAGAAAGTCTCAAATCAGAGACTGTTAATTTGTAGTATTGTTTTAATTCAACATTATATGCATAAAAAAAGTTGACACAACTGACTTGCAATGACTTTCCCAGCCTAAATAGCCTTGCAATTCTGCTTGTAAATTCGCATTAGCATCAAGAACAAAAACAATGGGCAAAGCCAAACTAAAATTACCATTTCAATTAGCCTTAATTATCTGGTTTTGTTCATCCAAAGATTTCAAACTCTATCTGCATCAAAATCCTTAGAGCGATGCATAGCAAAAGAGGGGGGCCGCGCTTTTCTCTTTCAAAGCATCCATAGAAGATCCGAGTAACCGCCTTTCTACATGGTCAGGCGAAGATTGCTGCTCATGGAAGGGTGTGGTTTGTAGCAACAAAACTGGTCACGTAGTTGGGCTCGATCTTCCCAACACAAAAACTAATTAAAGTTAAGTGACCCAATGCGATATATTTGTAAAGTTGAGTAACTTTCTATGATATATTTTTTAAAGTTGAGTAATTTTATGTGATACATTGTAAAAATTAAGTGTTCTTATATGATACATTGTAAAAGTTGAGTGACTTTTGATGATAAATTTTCAAAGTTGAGTGACTTGTGGAAAAATAATTATAAAGTTGGATGATCTCCCGTGATTTTGGTAAACTTGAGATAATTATTTGAGTTATAAGTCGGTGATGACGTGGACCGCTTACATCAGCGATGACGTGTCATACACGTGTCAATTCCGTCAATAAATGGATGAAAAATTTGGACAAATCGAAAGTTGAGTCACTTACTGGGGACAATTAAAAGTTGGGTAACCTATTTGCATATTTCCACAAGTCATATGTTCGGTCTTTATGTAAGCAAAGGTACTCGTGACTAACAGTTCTAAAATGACTAGCAGTTCTAAAAAAAAAAAAATTCTGAAGATTCTTTCATTTTCTTAGAGAGTTATGCCATGTATAATTTGAATTCAGCATGATGATGTTTAAAATTGGTGGTGTAGAATCAATCAGATATTGGATTTTGTTTTGCCTTTTATTTGGGAGATCTGTGAATGAAATGAGAACTAGTTGAGTCTATAATTTTAATTTTTGTTTGGACCTCCCAGTCGTAAATCTATAAAAGGCTATTTTATCCTATATCAAGTTGATATCAGAATTGGTACAAATTAAATGTGAAATTGCCATAATATAAGAAGAAAATTTCTAAAGTAGACATCATTTGTAGCAATTTCGTCCAAAAAGAAAAAAAAATGAATAAAGAACTGAGAATTAGGCTTGACTGAAAACCTTGGATTTTTTCAAATATTCTGCATGATGTGTACAACGATGTAAAAATTGGCACGACTGAGTGACTTGCTCATCGACTTCCCCACCATAAATATGAGTTTGCTTCCTACTTGTAATTCACACTTACACCAAAAACAAGTACTAAAAATGGCCAAACGCACAATACTTCCTTTAGCCTTAATTCTGTGTTTTCTACTCATCCCAACACTCTCTGTGTCGAAACCCTTGAAGGGATGCAAAGCTAAAGAGCAGGCCGCGCTCCTCTCCTTTAAAGAAGGTTTAGAAGATCCAAGTAACCGCCTGGGAGGGTGTGGTATGTAGCAACAAAACTGGCCATGTTGTTAGGCTTGATCTCCGCAACACTAAGATTACTCTACATGGCAGGCCTGACCAAGATTATGCCTTGAGTGGTTAGCTGAGTTCTTCTCTGGTTGCTTTAAGGCATCTGAATTATCTTGATCTAAGCTTGAATTACTTCAATGAGAGCCGAATACCAGAGTTTATTGGGTCCATGAGCAACTTGAGATATCTCAATCTTAGCCGAACATCATTTATTGGTAGCATACCTCCCCAGCTTGGCAACCTCTCTAACTTGATATATCTTGACCTCAATAGTGAATATTCATTTTATCGTATTAATCATATTTACTCCAAGGATCTTGCATGGTTACCTCATCTGCCTTTGCTCGAGTACCTGGACATGAGTAATATAAGTATTAATACAGTACCAAATTGTAACCATGCTTCCTTCACTAAAACATCTTTATTTTAGTTCATGTTCGCTCCAAAACCTCACTTATTCTCCTTCGTTTTCCAATTTATCAAACCTTGTAACTCTTGATATCTCTGATAACTCTTTTGGAGATACAACATTTCTAAATTTGGTATGGAATCTGACCTCTCTTAAGTATCTAGACATGTCAGGGAACGATTTGAACGGCATATTGCCAGGTATGTTTAATAATTTGTGCGACATAAAAGAACTTGATTTATCATATAATCCATTGAATATCGACATAACAGAGCTCGTGCATGTCTTACCACGAGGTTTACGATCCAAACTCCAATCATTGAACCTAGGGCATACTAATTTGGTTGGGAACCTTTCAAGCGTACTAGAGCATATGACTAGTCTGAGAACGCTTAATCTATTTGACAATGACCTAACTGGGCCAATACCATATCCTATACGAGCCATTAGACTTAGTAACTTAGATCTAGCAGTTAATTTCCTTGATGGTGCGGTGTCCAAGGATCATTTTGTGAATTTGATGAATTTAGAGTCGTTACATTTGGACAGAAATCATCTAATAGTTGACCAGAATTGGGTCCCTCCAATTTCATTGAGATGGGTCAGCCTTAGGTCATGCAAACTAGGGCCGAATTTCCCTCCATGGATTAGACGACTAACGAGTATCACTATACTAAATATATCTAATACAAGCATTGTAGACAAGGTGCCTGATTGGTTTTGGAACACGTCTTCTCACTTACTACATTTGGACCTCTCCAATAATCAAATTAGTGGCGACATACATAAAGCTTTGCAATTCACATCTTTGGAAGAGTTGTACCTTCGGAATAACCTATTTGAAAATCCAATACCTCCACTACCACAAAACCTAACTATTTTGGATCTCTCAAACAACTCCCTATCAGGACCTTTATCATTGAAATACCTAGGACCTAATTTGATATATTTGCTTCTTCAAGACAATTTACTGAACGGTACAATTCCAGCATCCATATGCCAATTGCATTCCTTAAAGTGGCTAGATCTATCAAGTAATCTTTTTTGGGGGCCTCTTCCTAAGTGTTGGATGGATTCTGATTTCTCATCTCAAAATTTGCCTCTTAATGTTCTTATCTTAAGAAATAATTCTCTTTCAGATACGTTCCCTTCTTTTCTAAGAAATTGCCGAGAATTACGTTTTCTTGATCTTGCATATAATAAATTCTCAGGAAGACTACCATCATGGATAGGGGGCAAACTTTTGCCCTTGCGGTTTCTTTTACTAAGATCTAACATGTTTTCTGGTGATATACCTATTCAGATAACTAAGTTATACGCTCTTCAAGTTTTAGACCTTGCACATAACAATTTTTCTGGCACTATACCTCAATCGATAAACAATTTCAATGGAATGACTCAAATACAACTGGTTCATGAAGTCGGAAGCACTCTTTTTGTTTTTGATAGTTTATTTAATATCTACATAGAAATGGGTAAATTGAATGTGGTAATAAAAGGGACAAGTCTTGCGTACATGGGCTTTGACCTGTTCATCACAAGCATCGATTTATCTTTCAATAGTTTTGAGGGAGATATCCCAGAAGAAATATGCTCTCTCGCTGGTCTAATAAATCTCAATTTGTCTGGAAATCGTTTGAATGGAAATATTCCGGAGAGAATTGGTGCTATGCAAGCCTTGGAATCTCTAGATTTATCATATAATGATCTTTCAGGAATAATTCCTATCAGCCTTGCAAACATAACCTCTATAAGTCACATGAACTTGTCCTACAATAATTTGTCAGGAAGAATACCATCAGGTAATCAACTCCAGACTCTCGATGACCCGTCTATTGTTAATTACTATAATATCCTTATTATAATTATATTCTATTAATTTATTTAATAACCTCTATTTTTTTAATTAAATAAGATAGAAAATTCAAAATACAAAAACATAAATGTTCAATTAAAAATACAATAATAAAAAAAAAAATTTATTCAAAAATATAGGAAGACATATATCTTTAGATAGAGAAAAATGTGTACAATCATTTGTACATTTCAAATTTATGGCTTTATGAAATTATTATCGAAAATTAGTGATTTTTTCATTCATATTTTTTTACAAAAAAAATTGTAGAAAGAAATGAGAGATAAAGACAGTGCATTAATTGCTAGTGCTACATCAGCTTATGGTGGAAGAAAAGAGAGTATTTTCGTCCTAAAATTTAGCTTATTAGGTGGAATAAAAATCTTCCATTCCCCCCATGGAATTAGGAAATTTCACTTTTCCACTCATTTATTCCATTTATTTCTACCCTTATTCGGCTGGAATAACCCACTTCTTCCACTCTTCCACCTCTATTCCATGCTACCGAACACCACCTTAGCTTCTAAATAATAAAAAATAAATAAATATTTAATTGGATTTAATGCTGATTTACATCATATTTAAATTTAGTCACTTGCAAATATATGATTCAAAAGCCTTAAAAAAAACATCCCTGCCTTGTGCGGAGATAAACAAGCTTAAGATTTGTTCTTAGATTGGGAACTATCTGCTTTCTCCTCATTGATAGAAAGATTTTAGCAACTTAATTCAATTAAGTATTTTAGCTTATTTTAATTTTTAGTATCATATTTTCAAATGAATATTAAACCTATTTTTCTTTTATTTTGGAATGACCTGACAAAATCTTGCCGCTATTCAACAACCGAGCAACCATCAAAATAGGAAACGGGATCATCATCAATTTCTGAAAAAATAAATGGTTGCACAGAATAAAATTTAGCACAATGATATCTGAGATCTTATTGTCAGGCTTCTAACAAATTTAGCAATGTCAATCAAATTCTAGTAACTCAGCACCCATGGCAATGGGATCGACAACTCAATACCCAGCAACAAAATAAGCTACGACAATTAGAAAATGAAATTCAAGACATCATCCTATCCACTCAACAGGACAGACTTGTGTGGATCAATGGTACGGCCTTCTTTACAGATATGAAAACTTCAAAGTAGCTCCTCGGATTTAAGTTTTTTATATGGCTTCTCTTTAAAGAAAAACTAGGTGGCTTCTCTCCAAAGAAAAAACTGCAAACGTGGTGCTGGAAAGTTTGGAAAGAACGCAATGCAATACAAGAATCTTCCAGCAAAAAAGAAACAAGGCAAGAATCTTCTAGCAAGAAGGAAACAAGGCAAGAATCTTCCAGCAAAAAAGAAACACGAAACAACAAGTATTCTCGATTATTTTTTAGCGCATGTTTCTCTTTAAGCTTCCTTCTCTCTTTCAATTTCAAAACTAGCTAGAGCTTAAAATAACACTCTCTCCTCCAGATCTCAAGTTTTTCAATTTCGTCTCTTTTGTCTCTCCTCTTCAGAGTTGTTCATCCCAATCCATTTATTGAAGAAATTTCACTAGAAACGAATTTTTTTTGTTTGATTTTGAATAATGCATGCGATTTAGAGTCTGATTTTGTGTTCTTTTGTCCTTTTTTTTTTGTGATCTGGAAGTGATTGAATCGAAGAATTGAGATGAACGTAGAGGAATCCAGGATCCCCGTGGCTAGACACCACCGCCTATTCCTTGGGCAGTAGCTATTTTGGCTGGAGATATTGCAATTCGGATCTATTCTGTTGGGATCCTGCTTCTCATCGCCAGCAAGATCAAGCATCAGTTCTTTATGTCTAAAAAAGAAATGGAACGCATGATTGGAGACCAGGCTGCTCTTCTTAACGTAAGACTTGTTTTTTTTCTTGCATTGTCCTGAAATTGAAAAGTAGTTTTGATCTTTCCTTTTCAATTTAATTGAAATTCGAAATAGTTTCTGTTCTTTTGGAGGAAAGTTAAATTATTTTCTGTAACGAGGCATCTGTTTATTTTCTCGATCAGCTGTCATTTTTTTATATTTTAGATTTGATCATATTGAACACAAAGTAAAAGGAAATAATAATTGCATTTTGTTTGTCAGGCTAAGCACAAAAAAGAGGTTAAGAAACTCATAAACTACTTGGAGAAGGTGATCAAAGCTGGAGATAGAGCTAAGGATATGATTTTAAATCAGGAAAAAGAAATGGAGATGTCCTTAGAGGTCATGACAGATTCTATCTCTCTCTTTCTCTCTATTAACTCTTTCAAGTTTCAACTGAATTAAGTAACATTTAGCATATGTTATTAACTATTGAATTTTTTCTACAGGCAATTCAAATTATATTTAAAGAAAAGGAAAAGGAACTTGGAGATGCCGTCTTGCATGAGAAACAGCTAAGAGTAAGGAATTCGAGCTCCTAAATATCGTAAAATCATTAAAATTTTATTCACCAGTGATTAAAATTGTACTTTTTTGTTCTTATTTCAGCTAAGGTACATTAACGCGGCATAATTACCTAATTAATTTTCTTAGAAAGTTTTATTCAACTGGTCGTTTTTCCTGTTTTCTTAAGAATGCACTTTTTGTTCTTCTTATGTTAGGAGAAAAAGGAAGCCGAATTTGAAGAAATGCGTCAAAATTACGAACAACTCTGCGAGACTTTCAAAGGGGTTACAGAACTCCTGGATGAAAAGAAGTCCCTGGCGGTACTCTCTCTCTCTCTCTCTCTCTCTCTCTCTCTCTCTCTCTATATATATATATATATATATATATATATATATATATATATATATATATATATGAGGATGGCTAAATAACTTGTACAAGCAAAGTCCGGATTTTGCTTGTGATCAAAATTCATCAAAAATTCAAATTTCAACCGTACGGATGAAATATATATGTTTTGAATATGATATAGATTAATTTTCACAAAAATCGGAATATTATATCATTGCCATCATGTATCATCAAAATTCATCAAAATATGTATAATATGTATTATACATATTTTGATGAATTTTGATAATATATGATGGTAATAATATAATATTCCGATTCTTGTGAAATTCCGATTCTTGTGAAAATTAATCTACAATATATTCAAAACATATATATTCCATCCGTACGGTTGAAATTTGAATTTTTGATGATATATATAGTATTGGTCACAAGCAAAATCCGGACTTTGCTTGTACAAGTTATATATATATATATATATATATATATATATATATATATATATATATATATATATATATATATATATATATATATTTGTCTTAAATTGGTACACTTAAAATGCGCTCATCTTTCCCTTCTTTTGGCAGGAGGAGAAGGAAGAAGAACTAAGAAAACTCTATGCACAGTTAGAAACGGCGCAAGAGGCAAGCAAACAGGTAGCTGAGCTTGTAAGCCAGCTTCAAAACGATAATAAACTATTGCAGGTATAAACTAACTCTCTCTCTCTCTCTCTCTCTCTCTCTCTCTCTCTCTCTCTCTCTCTCTCTGTATGTATTTTCCCTTAAATTTCTATAATTGAATCTTTTACATTTTTCCTTTTTATTTCAGGAGCAGAACGAAGAAGAAGTCAGACAAATTTATCAGCAACTTGAGAAGGAGAAGATATTAAAGGTACATTAACACGGCATAATTAACTAATTAATAGGGGTGTACAAATAATTTTCTGATCCGCTCAACCCGTCCAACCCAACCCGACCTACCCATTTTTTGCGGGTTTTGAAGCTGTTTGATTGGATCCGGGTTTGAATATTGAATAACCCGAAGTTATGGGTTGGGTTGCGGGTTTTAAGTTGTAAACCCGTATTAACCCGACCCAACCCGTACATACCAAAATTATATATGGAGTATACTATATTCAATTTATTTGTTTCCTATTCTACATCGAATTTCTATGTTATATTATATTATTTAATTTTCAATTATAAACTTAACATAAAAGAATTATATATTATATATTTAGTTTCCAATTATAAACTTAACATTAAAAAGACTTCTATACTGAGTATAGTACATCTCACAAATAAAGACAAAACCTTATAATCAGTCATTTATAATATTTTCACTTGAAGAAAAATAAAGCATAACAAAAACTTGTCAAGGTACATTGTACAAAAACAAAGTATGCTTGTTTCGTTAAAAATGATTTATTTTTAAAATAATAAATTATTTTTATCTTTTTTTGTATATTCATGTATCAAAATCATATGCTTTATTTGGTCAATATATGTTATAACAATATATATTTAGAAAAAGTTCAAAATCTTATCAACCCGCCTAACCCGTCCAACCCGCCCAAGAAAATTATGGTCGGGTTAAAAAAAATTTAAGTAGTACGGGTTGGGTTGGGTTGAAAAAATGTAAACCCGTTCTTATTGGGTTGGGTTGCAACTTTCATACAAACCCGTCCAACCCGGCCAATGTACGCCCCTATTAATTAATTTTCTTAAAAAAGAGGTTTATTCAACTGCTCGTTTTTTATGTTTACTTAAGAATGCACTTTTTCTTCTTCTTATGTTAGGAGAAGATGGAAGCCGAGTTTGAAGAAATGCGCCAAAATTATGAACAACTCTGCGAAACTGCCAAAGTGGCTACAGAACTCTTGGATGAAAAGAAGTCCCTGGTGGTACTCTCTCTCTCTCTCTCTCTCTCTCTCTCTCTCTCTCTCTCTCTCTATATATATATATATATATATATATATATATATATATATATATGAGGAGGGTTCTTTTGACAACGAGCTTATTCGGCCAACGTATGACAACATCGCTATAAAAAGTGATAATGCAAATTTTAACCGTACGGATGGAATATATATGTTTTGAATATATTGTGGATAAATTTTCATAGGAATCGAAATAATATATCATTACCATCATATATCATCAAAATAGTATTTATATGTTTTGATGATACATGATGATAGTGAAACATATTTGATGATGCATGATGGCAATGATATAATATTCCGATTCCAATGAAAATTTATCTACAACATATTCAAAATATATATATTCCATCCGTACGGTTAAAATTTGCATTATCACTTTTTATAGCGATGTTGTCATGCGTTGGCCGAATAAGCCCGTTGTCAAAAAAACCCTCCTATATATATATATATATATTGGCAAATCCGTAGCCATGCACGTTACATGCGCAGTGGAACCTACGGGTTCAACCCTCCTTAGGATCATCGTTAAGGGAATAAAAGTACGAGATTAACTATTAAAATTTATACCTCGGATCTTCCTGATCCGCGAGACGAAGAACGGATGTAGGTCTAAACTTTTCTGACGTGCAACCTTCTCCTTCTTGAAGCTCGACTCCACGAACCTTCTTGCTTCTCCTAGGGATGAAGAATGATCGCTCGCAATTTCTCAAGTTAGAGAACCTCTACTCGTATCCACGCGAACTTCAGACGCACGGAATAACCGGACTCGGCTAGACGAGTCCGGAAATACTTTGCGAAAATAACTCAAAACTCTCTCCCTCTCTCTCTCTCTCTCTCTCTCTCTATTTCTGTGTATGACGGCTTCTAAAGCATGAGAATTGTCTGTCTAATAGAGAGGCACTGCCCTTCTATTTACACTAGAGAGAGAGGCGAACGATTGCTCAGTTATCATAACTAAAAATCCTAATCTGCGCCTATTCCGTTGCCAACGGAATAGGTATTTCCATAACGCAATACTTGGAAGCTAAGTTTATTACAGTTTCCATATCTATTCCGTTGGGAACGGAACTATTCCGTTGCCAATGGAATGATGCTGTTTTGTTCAATCAATTATCCAATAATTGTTTATTTCGTTCACCAATTTATAAATCATATGTATAACTATTTTTGAGGTATTTTCATCCCATAAGAATGGAGTTCATTGTGTGACCGTGTAGGTTCCATTTAACGCAGGCAACGATCTTCTAAAGATCGTAAGTCATGAATAACCTCTAGACTGATATCATGACTATCCATGTTAAATGAAATGATCAGTGATCATAAACCTATCTGAATAGACATTTGCTTATTCCTTTTGTTCTACGATATATGTCTTGATCACGAGGCACGGTAATATGTCATCCTTGAGTTTGATCAAAGTCTCTTTCCAGATTGAGAATTAGTCTGAGTAAATACAAAATGATATTAACAATACATGTTAATCCATTTTGAGCATGACCATGCATTTCCTTCAGTCCTAGTTCATCAGGGGGCCCAGAGATATCTCCCTCTTAATGAGAGGAACAAATCCCATCTTGATTACTCACATTCCTCATCATGATTCAGTGCATATGACCCTAATGATCATCCCGTTACGGAATAAGTAAGATCATATTAAAGTATGCAGTTCCTCATACAGAAATCCATGGTGGCCTCAGGTCGTAGGAACAAGCACACTATTCATATGAAAATCACTAATGACATATACCATGCATATTCTCAT